>CAUYRT010100776.1:0-10260 GCA_963574885.1 Lepilemur ruficaudatus | reverse complement strand
TTTTTAGTTGGCCAATGAATTTCTTTCTATTTTTAGTAGAGATGGGGTCTTGTTCTTGCTCAGACTGGTTTTGAACTCCTGACCTTGAGCGATCCTCCTGCCTCGGCCTCCCAGAGTGCTAGGATTACAGGCGTGAGCCACCACACCTGGCCAGCTTCAACAATTTCAGTTCTTTCCTTTACCTTGTTCCATCCACTTTCTCCTTTCCTCTGTTATTTTGAAGCCAAATCTGAGGCATATATCAGTTTATTCATAATTATTTCAATATGTATCCCTAAAAAAGACTTAACCACAATGCCATTATGATATAAAAAATTAGTAATTTAAAAGGGTTTGTTTACACATAAATGTACATATGATAATTACGAAACAAATGTATTGTGAAGTAAGTACTACTCACGGTAAGAAATAGGACGTTGTCAGCAGCCCAGAAGCCTCCTGTGTCCTTTCCAATTGCATGTGTCCCTGTTCCAACATCTGGTGGAATTGCTCTCCTGATTTTGATGGTAATTCCAGGATTTTTACCATTGATATATGTCTCCTAAACCATACAGTTTAGCTTGCCTGTTTTGACTTTGAATGGAGTCATAACTGGAAGTAACCCTCGTGTTTTCTTCTTTAATTCAATAGTATATTTATAAGATTGATCCATGTTCATGTAGGCAGCTAAATTTCATGTTCATTTTTCTTTATTGTTTTGTTGTATGGCTCTACCGTAATAGATTTATCCTTTATAGTTTTTTTTTATAATCTGGGTTAATACCAGATGCGACCATTAAGAACATCCCTCTTTTGTGTATTTGTGTATGTGTAGCCTGGTGAACATGTGCACGAGTTTCTCTAGGGCTGTGGTCCGCCACGACCAGGTGGCAGAAAAGCGCGCCCCTGCCCCCCGTCTATGGGAAAAATTGTCTTCCATTAAACTTAGGAATTGGGAGCTAGCTGCATGGCAGGGGGTGAGCGACTTCATCATCTGTATTTACAGCCATTCCTCATCGCTCACAATCACTGCCAGCTCCCCCCCCCCCCCAAATTGCCTTCCATGAACCTGGTGTCTGGTGCCAAAAAGTGTTGGGGACCCCTGCTCTAGGGTATATACCTAGCAGTGAAATTATTGGCTCTAAAATCTAAGGAGTTCACCTTGACCATGCAAGAACAAATTGTTTCAAAGTTGATGTTACTCTTTTACATTCCCACCAGCAGTTTGAGTGTTCCATTATTTCATATCTTCATCAACACATGGTATTTTCAGACTTTAAAATCTTTATCAAGTGGGGAAGAATGTAGTAGTGGTTCTTTAAGTTTAGCCTTGTATTGTCTTGCATTTTAAGATGAGTGAACAGGCTGGTCTGAAGGTGGTGAGTTATCTCAGTTGGTTGTTCACAGTCAGTTACAGACTGAACTCCTTGGTCTGCTCTTTCCCCTCTTCTCACTACTGCACTTGACTAGTCTTAAAATAAAAAGAGAAACCAAAAGAGAGAGTGAACAGTAACCCTGACTTGTTTGCATAGGTTGTGAGCCTCAGGATTATACACACAGATTAGAAATTTTTTAAAGTAAAATTCCCCAGTTCAAGTCTCCCACACTTTTGTTCATATTCCATTTATATTGTAACATAAAATCAGTTTTTTCGAAGTATAGAAAAAGGCACATTTAGATAAATTGAAGCAGATTAAGACATTATACTCTAACGTTAATCTTTCATTTTTATGTTTAGTTTCAGGTATGCTTAGGCATGAATCTAATTTAGCACATTCTCCTTACTCTGTTCCTAGAAACTCTTGTAGAAATAACATAGGCATCTTTGTCAACCCATATACTAATTATTATTAGAGCTTAATTTTTTAAGAGATGAAAAAACAAGTTCTGGTATTTTCCTCTGACTTCTCAGTAGATCATTTTGATCATCACTCAGGTGAGCATATCCCCACACTGTAAACCATTGATTACAGAAGTCAGAGCATGGAGTTTTGCAGTTAAACAGTATTATATTACCTTTACTAGGACAAAATAATTACTATGTAAGGAAAACAAAAGAAACTCAGGAATTTTTTTTTTTTTTGATGAATAGGAGGGGAAAAAACTTGTGGTTAAGTAATTTAAAATGTATATGGCAAAGAAGCCTAATTTTTTTCTACATGCCTATGTTCATAAAGAAAATCTTCCTCATCTAGCAGGCATTGTTAAGTGGAGCCAGTGAGAGTTTCTATTAACTGGCAGCTTATATGAATACTGAAACATTTCTTAAAAGATCTATTGTTTGCGAGTCATCTGACCACATCTGGCAAATTATGTTTACTTAGAAAATGCAGTCTTCAATTACAGGTTCTGTAATTGTGTAAATGATATGAAAATCTGCCTCTTTTCATAAGGTGGTAAATTCTTAAAATAACTAAAATAAAGTCACTTCTGTTGTTTTTTTTTTTTTTTTTTTTTTTGAGACAGAGTCTCACTTTGTTGCCCTGGCTAGAGTGCCGTGGTGTCAGCCCAACTCACAGCAACCTCAAACTCCTGGGCTCAAGCGATCCTACTGCCTCAGCCTCCCGAGTAGCTGGGACTACAGGCATGCGCCACCATGCCTGGCTAATTTTTCTGTATATTTTTAGTTTGCCAATTAATTTCTTTCTATTTATAGTAGAGACGAGGTCTTGCTCTTGCTCAGGCTAGTTTTGAACTCCTGATCTTGAGTGATCCGCCCGCCTTGGCCTCCCAGAGTGCTATGATTACAGGCGTGAGCCACCGCGCCCGGCCATAAAGTCACTTCTAAAACACCAGTAGCATGAAATACTGTTTTAGTTGCGCTTGAGTTTTATAAGCTTGGGCATAACAAGAATGAAGAGGATTAAGCCTTTCTTTGTGTAGAGTTAGTGTGGATTGGGTTCTGATTCTCAGATGGCCTTGGTGTATACTAATAGGGAAAGGAATTGGTAAGGAACTCAAATTTTATTATTTTTAGAATTAGGAATAAAGTAAACTCTAGGTTGTAGAAAATGTTTATGCATATATACAATCTGTGACTAAAGAAAAATTAGGATTTAAGTAATCTGGGACTTAATATAGCCATAGTTATTGGGTTATTAAGTAAGAAATGTCTGATTTTCTTAATAAGTTTGACAGTTGATGTCTCTAACACTCTGACATTTCACTTTGACACTTCTTGCTTTATTTTTCCTGTAAAGGTGCATCCTCAGTCTTTCAAATTCACATTTTGGTTCGTGATTATCTTTCAAATTTTTTTTAGACAATCTCTGTGAAGCCACGGATAAGTCAAAAATTTGTGTTATTTTTGAGTTTGAGTTTAATTGTGGAACCAATGCAGTGCAGACAGCTTGAAATATCCTCTAAGTGTTTGGGAAGGATGTGGCTAATGAATGCACAGACGTCAGTGGTTTGAGTTCTGTTCTGGTGATTTTAATCTTGAAAATGAGCCATGTGGGCAACCTGAGACCAAGGTGGATGATGATGAGCTGAAAGCTGTAGTGGAAGCAAATCCATCTCTACCTATGTGTGAATGAGCAGCAAGGTTTGATGTTACTATTCCAACAATATTGGACCGTTGGAAACAAGTAGGCATGGTAAAGAAGCTGGATAGATTTTTTTTGCATGGATTAAATGAGCATCAGCAGAGAGATTGCCTGGAAGCTTTCCCCTTTTCTTTCTTTGCTGTCACGACATAAAGGCGAACCATTTCTACACCATATTGATGAAAAATGGATTCTTTCTGACAATCACAGGTGTTCAGTACAAAGGTTGGATAAAGATGAAATGCCAAAACACAGTCCAAAACCAAATCTTCACCCCAAAAAGCTAATGGTGTCTGGTGGTCCAGCGCTGGTAACATCCTCCACTACAGCTTCAGGAAACCTGGTCAGTTGATTACAGCGATGTCTACTGCAACCTATTGGACAAAATAATGAGGATGCTTGTCATTAAGCAGCCGAGAGATTGGTTGATAAAGAGGCCAATCCTCTTGCAAGACAATGCTCAACCACATGTCGCACGAACAGTACTGCTCAAACTACAGAAGCTGGACGTAGAAACTCTCTGTCATCCACCGTATTCACCGGAACTTGCACCAACTGACTACCACTTTTTCCAGGCTTTGGGCCAATTCTTGTAAGGAAAAATACTCAATTCTTAACAAGTTGTAGAAAATGCGTTGTGCGATTTCATCGCCACTTGCGCTCCAGGCTTCTTTGCTGCTGGCATACACAGGCTACTGTTAAGATGGCATACCTGTGTTGATAGTTTAGGTGCGTACTTTGATTAATTACACTGCTTGTTTGATATAACAAACTACACTTTTGATTCGAAATTGGACATTTTATATTTAATGGCCTATTGTATGATCTCCCTAGGTACATTATTTCCTATGGCTGCTGTAACAGGCTTATTGGCTTAAAACAACACAAATTTATCTTACAGGTCTAGAAGTTACAAGTCCAGTACAGGGCTTTCTACCCTGAAATCAGTGTAGGCCATCATATTACACTTATATTTTCTTTGTGTATATACATGGTATTTTATCAATTGTTTACTGAAATTAATAGGTGTACCGTATATAACACATATACACACAGTGTACAGAAACAATCTCAGATGGACTGAGGGTAACATAAATTTCTAGTATAAAGGCTTTTAATACCATTTGAAACATTTATATATCATTAGTACTTAAAAAGCTATTTCAGATAAGGTTTTTTTTTTTTTTTAACCTACTTCAGTTTTCATACTTGGAATATGTAACTTAGACCAGATACTACCTTTAAGTAGGAGGAGGAGAACTCTCTGTTCACTTCTGACTTCTTACTGAGGGATAAGAACAATTAGTTCCTTCAGTTCTACTTTTAGCAGTTTTGCCCTTAAAAAGTTCACTGGATTTGCTTAGAAATTCCTTTTTTTTTTTTTTTTTTAAGATAGTCTTGTTCTGTTGCCCCAGGTAGAGTGCAGCGGCATCATCATAGCTCACTGCAACTTCAAACTCCTGGGCTCAAGTGATACTCCTGCCTCAGCCTCCCAAGTAGCTGGGACTATAGAGTCATGCGCCACCACTGCCCTGGCTAATTTTTCTATTTTTTAGTAGAGATGGGGTCTCTTACTCTGGCTCCTCTTGAATTCCTGAGCTCAAGCAATCCTCCCGCCCAGCCTCCCAGGGTGCTAGGATTATAGGTGTGAGCCACTGCTCCCTGCCTAGAGATTCCTTTTAAAAACAAATTTTGAGGCCTCCCGCAAACTTCTCAAGCTGTAAAATGTATATTGAGTGGAAAAAAGTTATCTATTAAACTCATAAAGGGCAAAATATAGACAGCACTGCACTTAGGATTGGATAATAAGTGCATTATCAGCAACTCACCTATATTTAGAAATATTTCCATCATGAAATATTTTACCTTTCTGTACTTAGATAATTCCCTGCATGTAACACTAGCTCACTGTTTTGATTTCTCTGTGGTGATCTATGGTGTGACTCTTACAGAAATGCCTCTTACATAAACTCTGTCACCTGAGGGCCACTGCTGGTATTCCACTGAGTGAGCTAAGCTCTGGAAGCCACACAGCAGAATTATCATTAATTTTTTCCCACAGTGGAAAATACAGTATGAATTCATACGTGGAAAAGGTTTATTATTTTCTGAAGTTTTGACCTAAATATGAGAGTTTTGAATCCAAAGTAGGATACTCAGTTCTTAAAGAGCAGATTTTTTTTTTCAGTCTCTGCAGTGTCTAACACTTTCTCTTCCATTTTCGCTTAACAAATCAGGGATTTTTGGTTAGAAAGCAGAATCCTAGAAGCCAGACTTCCACAGGCATTTTTATCAACTCCTATGACCACCCATGGAAAGGACGGATCCAGCTTCTTAAACATCTGTATCCAGGACCTGGGACACTGCAAAGACTCTCTTTACTGTCCCTTTCTCTATTCTTTGCACTTTGGCTTCTTAGTTTTCGATTTGTAAGTGGGTGTTTTTTCCTTTATAGGAAACAGGGCTGCCCCCAGCTCCAGGTTCATCATCCCCGTTTAACTACCATGAGGAAGAGAAGGCTTCTTCCTGCTTGAGTCCTTCCCAGGGAAGGATTCTGGCCCCATTTGTGTCCTACGCACACCACTGTGGTCCAGGTTGTGGACTGGAGTGGTTGGCAGCCTATCAAGATCATATGATGGGGTCAGGAAGAGGTGGTTTCCCTAAAGGAGAGGAGGGAGGCTGTAGTTGCAGAAGAAACCAAGTATGCAGAAATGGCGTTGTGTCCACCATCAAGTTTATGTCTGTTTGTGTAGAAGGGCGGAAGTGAAATCTCAGTCAGTTTGAATATCTGTTAACTACTCTGGAATGAATATGAAAGCTGCTTCAAATAGTTTAAGAGCTATAGAATATTTATTACGCATTGTGGGTCTAGAATACCCTAAACTTCTGCTTAGGTGTAAAAAGAAAAAAGTTGAAATAAATATGTTAACATAAATCAGCAAAATAAATTTAAAATTAGGGATGTATGAATTGCACAAAGAACTCTTTGTCTTTCAGTAAATGATAGGGTTTTGTTTTGTTTTTGTCTGAGACAGAGCCTTGCTCTGTAGCTCGGGCTAGCATGCAGTAGTGTCATCATAGTTCACTGCAACCTCAAACTCCTGGGTTCAAGGGCTCCTCCTGCCTCAGCCTCCTGAGTAGCTGGGACTACAGGCATGCGCCACCATGCCCGGCTAATTTTTCTATTTTTTGTAGAGATGGGGTCTTGCTCTTGCTTATGCTGGTGTTGAACTCCTGGCCTCAGGCGATCCTCCTGCCTCAGCCTCCCAAAGTGTTAGGATTACAAGTGTGAGCCACTGTGCCTGGCCTAATTGATAGTTTGAATGTCAGAAGCTTGAGTCTCTTTAGCAAATACTGAAATAGTGTTGTATGAAAGGAGAGAAGGTTAGCAAATACTGAAATAAATGTTGAGGTAATTTCACATGGCATTGATAGAATAACTGAAGTGACAAAGTCAAAGAAAAGCTGGAGACTTCATGTTTGTTATTTTACCTTCAGCAGGGTTCTAGTGAACCCAGAGTCTGTAAACCCTTAGGTCCAGTTGTCTTTGACTTTTGTACCACATTAAATGAATTTGGTGTGAAAGATAATGAGCAAACGGTAGAGGCTTCCTGTGTTATAGCAGTTTGTTTATGTGGTTTTCATCCTCTTCCCCTTTACAAGCACTTAGAGGAGAACGGCTGTATATTATTTTGAACACTGTGTCAGAACTTACTAAATACATGTTGATAAATTAGTTTGCAATGAATTACTTTTTGTATTTTCTAAAGTCACGGTAATCTTTTCATTCTACCTTTATTTCTAATGATTTTTTGTAACTTCTTGCTCTATTTTGACTTACTGTTTATAAGTATGGGATAGTATAATTTAGACACTACCTTCACATGTGGTCTGACACAGCAGTAAAGGAATCCATGGTCACAGATGGGAGATAGTGGACTTAGCAGCTCAGATTATCACTGGTACCTATAAACAGATATATGTCACATAGGAATCTCTGTTTAAGCATCGATTATCAAATCATTATGGGAATAAAACCCATGACTCACACCTGAAGTGTGCTATGGGCCCAGAGGTAAGGAATGAAAGTGGTGAGCAGTGGGTGCCATGAGAGGCGATGGGGTTGAAGTTTATTTCGCTATTTCCAGTCCATGAGAAAGGAGTGGGCTCTTCTTTGTGATGAAAACTTTATTTTTAAAAAATTGAGAATCACGTTGTTTAGTGGCTTGGTTATCGTAGAGTTGTTTTTAATGAGAAGAGCCATTCAACCTAATGGCTTTCCAAATAACTAAAATAGACAGACGAAATTATACAACTCTGTTGAGGGAGTACAACAGGTGAGCAAATGGGGACTTGAGCAAAGGCCAGAAGACATCGAGGGAGAGTTCGCCAGAGGATCTCTCTTGAAGGGAATGTGAAAATCTCCCATACTGCTGCGAAGGTCCTGGCAAATGAGGTCATGTATTCAAAGTTCTTAGAATTGTGCCTGGCATTTAATAAGTACTCTTAAGTACTACCCATTTTTACTTTTTAAATATTCTGCTATTAACCTTTAGAGCTGTTGAGCCATCAGCTTGATTTGGAATCTTGTTCGATATGCAAATCCAAGCCCCATCCCAAACTTGCTAAATCTGAAATTCTGTGACTAGGAGCTCAGCAACCTAGACTTTAGTAAACCTTCCAGGGATTCTGATGCACAGTAAAGTTTGAGAACCCCTGCTTTAGAATTTCCACACAGTATGAAAACTGAAACTGTGATGACAATCGAAACTATTCTGTAAGACACAACATTTCTCTGAAACAGAAAATTAAACTAGCAGATAAGTAATTTTTATGTGGAAATGTAAACTCCAGTAGAATTGGCATTACATTTTTTACCTCTTCCAAATATAATAGGTCCTTGAGAAATATTTGGTCATAATGTTGGTTAAGACAAACAGTTTTTAGAGAACTGAGTTGACATTGTTTCTTTAAAAGCCTTTTATTCATTCAACAGTCATTTATTGTCTACTGTGTGTCAGGCACAGCTACTGTCATAGAAGAACTCTTAGTAGTGTAGGAAAATCAAACTGTAAGCAGATAAATTATAATACAACGTTTTAAGTGTTACAGTTGAAATGTGAGCCACATGCTCTGAATGTTCAGATCAGACAACATCCAACAGCCTCAGTTTAGAAGATCAGATTTGAGTGGGTCTTGACGAATGACTAGATGATTTTGCCAACTGGGAAGAGATTTGGGGTGAGGGCATTTTGTGTGGTTTATTGACGGTTATTTTCATTTTTTGTGTTAATGAAGATTCACTGGGAAATCCTTTTCCTTTGTATCAAAGAATGTCAAGTTCACTTTTATATTATTGTAAACTCTTGTTAGTCTTTTTTCCTCTCCTGTGAACTAGATGGATAACAGGAGGCAATGCGAAAGCAGCTCATGCACACAGGGAGTCACTGTCAGTGGCATCACAGGAAAGAAACCATTTGTTTTAGAAGTGCCTGGTGCCTAATTGCACTGCTGATATTTCAAAAAACTCAGCTTATTTCATGGGCTCCAAAACTTTGTTTTTGGTGCCCTTAACTCAACTTCTGTAATGTTTTTCTCGGTGCCCTTAAGCCAAGAGAAATACTGTATAGATTTGTTTATTAAGTAATTTGGTACAAACAGCTTAGTAACGATTTACGTCCTAACAACTTAGTTGCCATATGAAAAAGTAATAGACATAAATTGAAAGGAAAAATAATTTTATTTCATTCTTAAATAACCACAGTTACTTATGTTTGTGCATATTAGACATAATGCAGTTTCACAAACTATGGAATCAGATTGAGCACCACCCCCCTCTTTCCTAGTTCCATGTTGACTTTGGTATAGTACTTGGGGTTTTTTTTTCCCCACTGCAGCCACTAAAAACTCACAAATACATGCCATTAAAAAGAATGTATGTTCTAATGTTGAAACTGCAAATGGTCTCAAGCTTGTAGTTCACACAGTATCATATATATGTTGAGTGTCACTGTTGAAAATACCCTTAGCACCTCTGGATGTTTGCTGGGATGCATCGACACACAGTGTGGAAATCATGGGTTTATTTGATATAATTCACAGAGACAGGATTCAGTTACACGACCCAGCTGACTTTCTGAATTATAAAGTTGAGTTAGTAGCATGTCTTTCAGCGTTTCATTTACGTATGCCATATTTATATATATGATTGCTATTTTGTACCCTGGAAGTTCCTGCTTTTTTCACTGTCCCAAATGGCAAGTATTTGCACTTTCTTTATTCACTTTATGTGTCTGCTTCTAGAACTGCATGAGGCTATAAAACATGTGCTTTTGCCTTCAGTTTCCTGTTAGCCCTATGGAACCTGGCCTTCAGTTACTCCTCAGTGGCATGTGTTTGCATGCTAAGCTGCCCAGAGAGGAGTCTTTGAAGAAGTTTTAACTTTTAAGTGATTAAACAATTGCTGTTTTTGAGGTGCTATAATTGACACCATGCTCGAAATCTGAGGGAGGTAAAGTATTAATATTGCTACAAGGAATGTATTTAAAAAATTAAGCCTTAAAAAGTGATTGTAATGTTTATACATACAAGAATTTGTTCATTCAAAAAACATTTCTTGATGAATTGCCTTGTGCCATATATAGTGCTGGCCCTGTGGACTCACATTTTATATGCTTTTTATATAGTAGCATAGCTATCATCCAGTGGACAGTTTAGATTTGGTGTTATATATAAA
>CAUYRT010100773.1:0-25598 GCA_963574885.1 Lepilemur ruficaudatus | reverse complement strand
TAAGTCATGAAACTATAAGAATACTAGAAGAAAATGTTGGAAAAACTCTCCTAGATCTTAGACAAAGAATTTATGAAGAAGACCCCAGTGGAAATCACAGCAACAACAAAAATAAATGAGACTTGATTAAATTTAAAAGCTTCTGCACAGCCAAGGAAATAATTAACAGAGCAAATAGACAACCTATAGAATATATCCATAAGCTGTGTATCCAATAAAGGGCTAATAACAAGAATGTACGAAGAACTCAAGCAAATCTGCACACAAAAATCAAACAACCCACCAAAAAGTGGACAAAAGACATGAACAGAAGCTTTTCAAAAGAAGATAGACAAAAGGCCAACAAACATATGAAAAAATGCTCAATGTCACTAATTATCAGGGAAATATAATTTAAAACCATAATCAGCTATCCCCTTATCCCAGTTAGAATGGCTTTTATTAAAAAGTCCAAAAATAAGAGATGCTCATGTGGATGCAGAGAGAAAGGAACACTTCTCACTTTTGGTGGGACTGCAAATTAGTAAACCTCTATGGAAAACAGTATGGAGATACCTCAAAGAACTAAAAGTAGACCTACCATTTGATCCAGCAATCCTACTATGGGGTATTTATCCAAAGGAAAATAAATCATTTTATCAAAAAGACACCTGCAGTTGAATATTTGTTACAGCACAATTAGCAATTGCAAAGGTGTGGTGGAATCAACTCAAATGCCCATCAATTCATGAATGGATTAACAAAATGTGATGTACATATACCATGGAATACTACTCAGCCACGAAGAAGGATGACTTAATGTCTTTTGAAACTATTTGGATGGAACTGGAGACCATTACCCTAAGTGAAGTACCTATGCAATGGAAAAAAAAACCACCATGTGTACTTGCTATTAAATTGAAACTAACTGATGAGCACACATGTGCATAGAGGGAAGTAAAACTCAATGGAAATCAAGCAGGGGGATGGGGGAGGAGGGGAGGATGGGTGAAAACTTACCTAATAGATATAATGAACACTATCTGGGTGATGAGCACTCTTATAGCCATAACTCAAGCATTACAAAAGTGATCCATGCAACCAAAAAATGTTTGTACTCCCATAATAATTTGAAATTTTAAAAAAATATAATCCCATCTTTTCTTCCAAGAATATTGTGCCCCTGACTGTATAGAAATTCTGGAAGCTAGTGTCTTCTAATCCAATAGAGTTTAATAGTAATAACAAAAAACTCTAAAAATGTTCTGTTGCAATCTCACAATAACTTGTAACTTCCTCATCTCTTTTCCTGAGTTGTTATTGAGTAGTGATAAATCTTGACTTCAAGCAATTTATAAGTGGAAAATATTAATACTGATTATATTATCAATAACACTGGTTAAGTGCTTATATACATAATGAACTTATATTAAGTGTACTTACTATTGGACAGACTCTGTTTAAGTACTTTCTGTGCATTATCTCTCTTGTTTCTTACAGCACCACTGTGTAAAACAGATACTGTTCTTTCACTCACCTTAGTAATTGAGAAAACTGAATCTCAGAGAGTAGAAATGACTTGCTGTAAGTTATCATGTGAGTGGCAGAGCTGAGAGATTGGCATAGTCTATCTGACAGGAAGGCCCCAGCTTGCAACCACCATACAATATTGGCAAAATGGAAAGACATTTGAGTTTTCAGAGTCTGTGCACACATGCGGTTTGATGGCTCCTGGGAAACTAAATATGAAAATAACTTGGCTTGTGCAGGGCAGAAAAATGTTTAGTCTATTTCCTGAGATGTAGGCTGGTGGCAGAAAGTAGACCCTGGAGAACGGAAGCACTTGGTTTCAAATAAAATATCTGCATTATGTATTCAGCTTTCCTGCAGCTTTATGTGGGTATACTACAGAGGAATGGGCAAACTGGCAATGGTTTGAGTTGGGCATAAGCAAATCTGTACATTGTCCCTGCTGAAGACCTGATATGTGATCAACCTGTGAGACTGAGAAGGGGAACCAGGAGCCCACAGTTTCCTGAGGCTGTTGCTATGGCCTCCCTAGTGCCAATCAGGCCTTGGCTCAGGCTTGGTAGGAATTCATGTGGGCTAGTTCCATGCAGTTACTTCTCTCTAGCCCTGGTCAAATGCATGGGAAATGTGAGCTCTCAAGGTGAGCTAAATGCCAGCAATGGGCAGCTCAGGACCTCTGTGGTTGCTTGGATAATAGGTGTGTTTATTTCCCCTGTGATATCTGGACAAGGTCCAGCCCTCTGCTAAGGAAGCAGAGGAAGTCAAAGGGAAATTACCAAGCAGCTCACTGGCTAAAAGTGTCTTCCAGCAGATACTTGATCATTCCAAACATAAAGGGGAGGGGAAGAGCCAAATTCATTTTGCAACTGGAGTTCTTTGGGTGTTCAGTGCCTTTGTAATATACTGTTAATGTGATTAAAATGGAGGCATTTAGACTTAAATGGCTGTTTGAATAAATTAGGGATATCAAAATTGGCAGAGTTCAGGTTTTGCTCGTCCTGAAATTTAATCACTCCACTATTAAGCTATTTTTTTCATGATGTGAAATTTGGCAGTGAACAAAATCAACAGGGTCACAGCTTTGAAGAGGAATCTGCTGTATTTTGGCAGAGATATAATAATGCTTCTTTTAAAGGACTAAAGGGGAAGCAGTTATTAATCTTTTGTCATTGCAGAGAACGTGGAAGAGGTTTGTGTGTGTGTGCACATGTGTGTGTATGCATACAGCATAATTAAGTGTACACAGTATCTGAAAGACAATTTGATGACATAATTTTTACATGATCTGCTGCCTTTATATGCTTTTTCATTGGACTTTAAAAATAAAAAGCAGCAAAAATTCAAATAGCAAAAATACCCTTAAATGTACATATGACAAACATATACACTACATGTGTGAACACACATACATAGACAGCATGCAAAAAAATGAGAATGTGAGAGGTGTATATATATTTATACACACATATGCATGTATGCACAGTGACATTTACATTTTGGTTGCCTGGGTAGCAAGCAGAAAGCTTCTTATTAAAGTGCAACTAGCCACTTCTTGAGGATCTGACATGTGTTAGGCAGCCCTGGGTAGCTCAGAGCAAAATCTTTGAAGAAAGCAAATTTGAATGTTTCTTTATGATAGTATTTATAGCTCAGACTTCTGGTTGTTTTTTTTCTTTTTCTTGGTTTGTCTTTATATCTTGAGACTCCTTAAATCCAGAGGGAAATGGCTGCAAAATACGGAATTGGCTTATTGGCCTATGAATTAATAACAGTTTCTGGATCTACTATTTCCCAGAGGACAAATGTCTTATTTCCCACAAAATGAACACACACACACGCATCCATACACAAATTTACTCATGCACTCAGCATTGTTGGCTGTTCTATGTATGTGTGTCTACCGCATTGTAAATGGCCTTCATTTTCAGAGTGTTTTAGAGATTTCCCCGCAGGTTATCCAAACAGTAACTCTGGAAAAAAAATACATAAATGGTCACACTCAAATTGTCTTTTGAACGATACCCTTGCTAGTCATGAATATAAGCTCTTTTCCACATGCCTGAGGCACTACTAAAAAAGAATCACGCACTGGCCTTAATGAAAATCCGGTTTGGAGACTAGGAAGAATCTAATACACCGTGTTTTTCTTTGAGGTCATGATTCTATCCTCAAGGTTATAGCAAACAATATTTAGGGGTAGAAAGTGCCACATGTAAAATGTCCACTGGGAGGAGAGCTGTAACTTACAATACTCCTGCATATGTAAGAGAAGAAAATGGAGTCTTTGTTTCCCGTGACGTATCAGTCTTGGACTTTTTACATGATCATATAAAAAGCAGAGTGGATCTTGGGACCAGTTCTTTCCATTTTAGGCCTCAGTTCTACATAGCTTGGACAAGTCATTTCACCTATTCAGGATTCTTATTTGTAAAGTTAGGATGAAAATATCAACCACCATATCATTGTGGTTGAGGAGAACAAAGATCCTTAGATGTGGGAGTATTTTGGAATTAACAAAGCGCTTTGCAAATATGAACTATGATGTTGGGAATTTGCATAGGAGAAAGCTAGCACATGCAAGTAGGAAGTGCGGAGCTTCCTCCTGGAGAGGAAGAGGTCTCAAGGTCCTGCAAAGGCAGGAGTGACTGGCTGCTATTGCCTAAGACACGAGGGATGAGCAAGTGCCTTTTTCATTTCTGTCTCCCAAGTGCCCATTTTGAGAGCCTACAAGCTCAATTTGAGTTGAATTTGCAGTCTACTAATGTGTGAGGATGATGTTGTTGAGAGACTTGTATATCCCCCCATGGAATATTTGATACGCCTTTCTACAAGGTCTGAGTGCCTGATCTTTCCCCCCTTTTAGTGCTAATATAATAAGAATAGAATTATTTCATAATAACCCAAAGCCCTAGTCGATTTTCCAGCGCTGTAACTCAAGATCCATATTGAAGTCAGTCTGTCACTGGTAGAACGTTCTAACCAGAGCACAGGGCTGGGGTGGACAAGGGAGAACCTCAAGTGAAGGAGATCTTATTTTAGTTCAAATTAGACCTTACTAACAAAGGGAGGGAGAGTTATTCTCAGGCTTTTGGTGCTAACAGGAGCAAGATTTCCCAATTGGGAATTAATTTCAACTAGTCCTGAGGGGGGTGACTCTCAATGTTTTTTCTAAAACATTACCATCTTTTCAAGTGACTAGCCTGCTCAGTCCCCTAACAATCTAGATCTGCAGTCTTTCTATAAATAGCTCCTCCCTGTTTATTCCCTGTTCATGCAGTTGCTTGCTTTGTTCTTGCCCACTGTGGGTACGTTCCCAGCCTCAAATGCAACTTTGCATTTTCGTCCTTTGACAAGGCAGAGCATGGGTGGGAGTGAAGAAGATGAAGACGGCAATTCCCTCTCTATCCCCACCGACATAGCCACCTATGTACTGTCTGTCCCAACGTCCCCAAGTAAATGACAATTTTGTTAAAAATGTGATAGAACGATTAAAGGATATGAATGATCTAGGCAAATCATAAAACATAAGGTAAACACATGTGTTTTTAGACATATATGTGCATGGCTCATACTCTGTAACTATGAATGTGTTGAACCTTAAATAAAAGGTAAGGAAGACAATGAGTGCCATCTCGTGGAGAGACCTACCACTACATTTTCCAAATTGTCCCTACTTCAAACACTTTTTTAATGTCAAATCAATATTCCTTGGAGTAAACATTTTCTGTTTATTTTTTCCAAGTTGTTCACCCAAATAATAATAAATGACCTCTAAATAAACACTGCAACAACCCGATGTGTCAGGATACACCTTAGGGAATGAGCCGTGCTCATGGGAACAGGTGTTCTGGTGAATCTGTAGAAAGTGCCTTCACTGCTTACCCCAGCTCAGGCAAAAGTCTCCAAAGTTGTGACCATCAGTAAGATATATGATAATAGATAAAAAGACTCACAGTGTTTTGATGATGACACTGTGTCCTGTGGCCAGTTGATGTTGCTGCAGCCACTGTTCCCCACAATGTAGTTGCATCACATTGTTCACTCTGACTGTCCACCCACAAAACCTCAATTGATCCTAAGTCATATATTTTTCCTTTCTATCAATAAACTGGCATCACAGTCTACTAGCCTATCTACATGTGCAGTCCTAGAATCAATAGTAATGCTCTACTCGATCCATTGCCTGGGATGCATACACGGGTAAATGCCTGTTCACACTCTGCTATATGGAGATATTCATAAGAAGGTGACCTTACTTCTTCCTAGTGCAAACATGATCAGGGATATAGGTTTACATTCCAGGGAGTTGTCAGAATCTATGGGAAAACAGGGTTCTGATAAATATTGTGTGAACACATTTAGCTAGTAGGAACTCATCACCCAGCTTAGGGGAAGGAAGTGTTTTAGTAGCTATTCCACCAATAGGAATGGAAAAGTGTAGCCATGTCAGTTTCTGACAATGAGTGAAAATGGCATTATTGGTAAGACTAGCTTCCATGTATCCTCGAATCCATTCAGTCACCAAATATTGTGCAGTGATTACTGTGTGTATAGTATTTGCACTAGGGAGAATGCAAGACAACAGGCAAGAATGGACAAAACTCCACGCTCACAAAGAACTTGCTATCTGGTAGAGAAATACAGATATAAAATAAATAAAATATACTGTTCATTGAAGAATGACAAGGATGAAAGAAAAAACAATAAAGCAAAGAGCTTGGAGAGGCCCCACTGAGGAGGAGAATGTTTCAATTTTGGATAAGATGGCAAGGGAAGGCCTCTCTGAGAAAGTGACATTGAAGGAGGAAAGAGCAAGCTTTGCAAACATGCTGGGCAGAGGTGCCCCAGGCCGAAGAAACAGTAAAACAAAGACCCTGGGGCAGGCCAGTGCCTGGCATGGCAAGGAACAGCTCTCCAAGCACCAGGAGCTGGGTTAGGTTCTTTTTCACATTTAATCTCATTATACCCTCTCCACAATACAGTGAGCTAGAATCTGATTAAAATCCCATTTTACAGGGAAGAAAACCAGCACACCAGGGGACTGTCGAATGTGCCAAAGCTGGTCATTGGTGGACTCAGCTTGGTACCCAGCCTGGTCCCTGACTTGATGTTTTAGCACACTAAGCCCCCAGCTGAGGGGCCAGTCACATGGGGCTCTCTCCGAGGTTGGAAAGTGTGGAAGTGTAGCGCACTCGGAAAGGAAAGGATATTCTTAGGGCCAGAAACTGAAAGTTCCTAAGGATTTCATGTGTGTGTATGTGAAAAATAATTGATACTTTCCCTACAGACTATGTTCTTTTCGTAAGTGCAGGTATAGAATTTCAGTGTGTAAATGCTTCTGATTTCCGTATTTTCATATTTAAATTAGGCCTTGTCAGTTTTATTCCTTCTATTTTCAAAAGATAAGGAGTAATGGAATAGTTTCAGTTTCTGACGTTACTTCATTGACTACTTGAAAACCATTAAGTTGTCCTAAAGTATCTGGTTTCACATCACAATCAGGTCTAGAAATCACATTTTATGCTCTCTTGTTTTAAAAAGTGATACAGGTTAAATGTGTTTTATTCTTTCGTGGCTTCTTTCCCTTTTTTTTTTTTTTTTGGTTCTGTTTTTAGTTTTCTGGTTTTTGGTTCTCTTATCTTATTGGCTCCCTTCTATCTCATAGACATATCCTTCGTTAGTTATTTAAAGGATCGCTACTTACTTAAAGGACTATCCATAATTACAGCATGAAAGATCAGCCACAAGCATAGTTATAGCCAAATGGTTTGTACAAGGAGGTGGTGACTGAAGGGAAGAAGCTTTGAAAGGGGTGGGGTCAGGGGAGGGGGCCATGATGATACAGGGGAAATGATTGGGTAATAAGGAAGGGAGGTGGAAGGGAAGATGAGCTGCCTCAGAGGCTGGACCTTCCAAAAGGCTATTCTTGGCCCTAGGGCCACATGGAAGTAGTGGTCCACCTCTCCTCCTGGCTGGCCTGCTTCCTGCCCCATTCCTTGGGATCTGCCTTCCTCAGGTTCTTTCCTTTCTACCTCTCTCAAAATGTTCACACCAGAAATAACACCAACAAAGCCTTAATACCAAGAGTACCAACAACATTACTTCTGTATGTGTGATAGTTAAACACTTCCTATTGTTAATCTTTACAAAAATCCTGCATTTGGCATATATCAAAGAGATGCAGAGAGATTAAGAAGTTTGTCCAATGTGACACAACTACTAAATGGCAGAAATTAAACCCAAATTGGATAGGTTCAGAAGCCGTCTTTCTTACATACTATGTGACCACTTTGTGCCTGGGGGATGAGCCATTCTAGAATTATTTGCATTTTAATCTTGAGCAACATTCAAAAGGTGAAGAAACGGGCTCCAAAGTCAAACTTGCAGACACTGGAGAGTTTGGGAGTAAAACAGGCGTTGGGTTTTAGGAATCTTCCCAGCGTCTGTCCTTGAGACAGTTCCCTGATACAGCACATTGTCAGTTCCACCAGCATTTATGGAGCACATAAATCTGCCAAGCTCTGTGCGATGCTCTGAAAATAACATGACTATTACAAGCCATGTTTCCCTTCTTTCTTCTGATAACCTACTGCTCTTTTCTGGCAAGTTCAAACTGTGGAACAATGTCCCCAGGACCTAGTTCCTCTCTTTTCCATTAAGAATAATTCTCTGTCTGCCCCAGCAGAATCATATAGCATCAGTTACTAGGTACGTTTAAATTTTTCATATCCATACCCACTATGAACTGTAACTTTTGAATCTAGATTTGATCTGCTTAGCCTTTAGAAAATAGTAAGAATTTGGGAGATACTTTTTAGTATGCCTAGTACATATGCTGAAATAAAAGACATTGGATAGTCTTAAGATTTATCACCAAATTAAACCGCTGGAAGTCTGCCAAGGTTCACTAAAAAAGCAACATATCTTTAATTTGCCAAAATGAGTCCCTTTTCCATGGACACTGATTCAGTTACGGAAGGCAGTTTTCTTGTTTCTCCACTAATTATTTTTAATGAGACGTGCCTGATATCTTCATTTGCTCCTCATAGGAGGCGATTTTTAGAAGCTTCACCTTCCTGTGTCTTTCCCACAGTGTAGTTGGACATCCTCCTCCTTATCGAGTGGTGTTCAGGGTTAGATATGTCATCTCAGATAGGGGCTCATGGAATAAGAGTTCTGCACTCCCCTTTATCTGAAAACCACTTTTCATGCTGGTTTCAAGGGTGTCCACTTATTTATCAGTTCTCTCACAGAATTGGTTTACGCTGAGTTAACACACTGACAATCTTTTCCTTACAAACTCCTTTAAAGCCAGTTCTTCTCCATCCTTAAAATCAATTAAATTTAATTTGAAAGGCATACATTAAAAATTCTCAAAGGAGACTTTTCTACTTATGCTGGTGGAATGTAACGTTGTTCATATCAATATATTTTCTTATCCTTTAAAGATGTTTTAGACTCTTGGTGGACGTGGAGGGAGATGATGGCTCTGATGAAACAAAATAAGTCATGTGAGGAGAATGGTGGAAATTAAATGACAGGTGCATAGGGGCTCATTCTACTATCTGCTCTATTTTTGGATATGCTTGAAATTTTCCAAAATAAAAAGTAGGAAAAAAAAACCATTACTGAAGCATTATCTTTTTGCTCATTCTTAGCTGTAGCCTTCTCATCTAACAATACAGCAGAAAATGTGCCCAGTATTTTCCTGAAATAAAAATACATTATTTTGTAAACATTTCTCTTAGTTAATTGGTAAACTTATCAGAATTTCTCAAATTGGAATTAAGCATTACCAATTCTATGAAAAAGACAACTTAGAAATGATCAATATCTCTATTTTGTTTCCAATCTTGGCCATAGCTTTGTTTCATGTAACAATATGGTATTGTAATTTTGTCCTTGCTATAGTATCAAAGTTGATCACTTATATATACTTTGGGAACTTAGTTATTAGCAGAGCTGACTCAAAACATAGATAGCCCTCAGCATCAATCTATGAGGGGAGCAAAATGTCACTGGTTGCAAAGACATCAGTGGAAATATAATAAGTAGAAGAAATCATACTTACCAGAATTCCTCTAAGGAAAAGTGTTTGGAAGAATTACTTTGGTAAGAGCATGGGGATGAGAGCAGAGACTTCCTCAGGTTGCAACCAGTAAGGTACTACCTGATTCTGAGGGTGCTGGGTCAGAGAGGGCAGGCATGTTTTTCACAGAGTGAGCATTAGACACATCTGAGATCCAGACTGAATTACTTAGAACAGTTCAGCCCAGCCATGAGCACTCCTCCTTCTCTGCCCCACCCTACGGAACTTACATCCTCTCTCCTTAATATACATGTCAGACAGATATTTTTAAAACATTAGCTTAAAGGTGCAACAAATTATTAGAATGCTCTCTTGTTTCAGGTGAGCCCTTGATCTCAAGTCTTAATTTGCAGAATTTAAAATTATGACCAGAATGTTGGAGAGTAAAGAAACACTTTCACTCAAGAGGTTTAACTGTTGAGATGATCTTGCTTCATTTTACTTCAGAAACTGTAATGTTCTGTGACCAGACTCAGATTGTCTTAATCACTCAATGTTAAAAGACTTCAGAAGAGAAAACATACAACTAAAAAGAAATGAAATACCAAGGACGATTGACTGAGCCACAGCTCAGGAACACCACTGGACAACCCCAAAGGTAGACTGTCCCTTGGAGGGCTTTACTAATCTTGTGTGGCCAGAATTGCTCCAAGGGCTGTTTCCAACACTTCACATAAGTACTGCAGACACGGTTGCTGCGGCTACAAAAAACATTAAATTCCGTCAACCAGGCTCAAGTTAAGAGAAGGACAAATATAGTCATGACAGTGCTTACAAATGTTTAATGAGCATTTTTTAAAAGATCTTTCAGAAGGCAGAAATGTGAAAGACATGGCCTTTATAGACCACATCTTTCTCATCAGGCTGTGGAAAAATTAGAGTCTCCTCTCGTTAAATAGGAAAGGTTAGCATTTAATAGTTAATGAAGCCAAAGGGAATCTGAACAGATAAGAGATGAGTCTGTACAGGCTGCATTTGGAGAATCCCAAATCCTCTTATCTCTTCGAAGAATGTCTGCTGTTTGCAAGATATTGTTTCAAGCAGAGGGGCGGCAGGAAGAGCAGCCTGTTCAAGGAGAAGTGCTACCTTTTTGAATGGATGCTACAGAGGAATGTAGGAAGAGGTGCTGCTTTGCACTTTTATGGGATATGCAACAATATACTGTATTTTCTCCCCTGGATTCAAAATGCTAATCCCCTGATAGCTGAACTGTAAAATATTTACAATACAGCATTATGGACACCTTATGAGCTTCCTACCTTCCTTTGCTGCTGGATGGCTCTTTGATCTATTTTCCTTCACACTGAGGTTGCTCATAGTACTCATATGAAGAGATGTTCTGAGTTGGGTGAACCCCAGGAAGGTATGGAGGGGAGCCTAAACTTTCTCACACAGAGAAACCCAGAGAGCATGCCTTTGGGTTGAGGGTTGTTTGAGGTTGGATGGTAAATAAGGCAGGTATCTTGCCCCAACTCAACTTTTTTTTATCCCTTTTATGTCTCTCCTCTTGGGAAAAATCTGGCCCAACCACCCCAGTTCCCCAGAAAACACCACCAATGCAGGTCACGATTCACTCCTCCCATGGAAGCGCTGCCCATTGCACCCCATCAACAGCCCCTCCCCGTTCACTGGGGACTAATGAAACAAACGCCTTCTGTCACTCCTACTCTGTGACTGTCCAAAACATAAGATTCTCTTCCTCTGTCCTCTTCCAGCCTTTCATTTCCAGATATTTCTTTGATTTTCCTCCTTTTCCAACTTTTTACTTTTCCTCCCCCCAAAATCACTTTTCTTCTGTGCTCTTTCTTATCCTATATCTAGAACTCTCCCGTGTCCTCAGCTGCTTCACTGAACATTCCTTTTACATTCCTGCCTTCACTGATGGTTGCCTCA
This sequence comes from Lepilemur ruficaudatus, assembly GCA_963574885.1. Lineage (NCBI taxonomy): Eukaryota > Metazoa > Chordata > Mammalia > Primates > Lepilemuridae > Lepilemur > Lepilemur ruficaudatus. The sequence goes on along the minus strand of CAUYRT010100773.1, from coordinate 14,107 downwards.
CTCTGAGGACATGATTTCCCCAAAGTGGAGTGGTCTCATTCCCCAGTTCCAGTAACTTGGCTCGTGTACTCCTCAGCTTCAAAGGTACTTACAGGCCATGAGTCCTCATCACTACTGCAAAAACCCTTGCCGTTTCAGACCCACTGAATCAGCACCTCTCCTCATCTCACTGCATGACCAAATTCCTGGATCTTCTCCTCATGCTTTGGGAGCACTCAGCTCACAACCTTATTGTCCTGCTAAGCCCCATCTCCATCCTGGTCTACTTTCCTGCTCACATGGGTCACCCATGCAATACCATGGCCTCTGGAACTCTGGGATTTTTGGTCTCCTCAGCTCCAATAACCTTCCCCTTCTCCTGATTCGACTCCTCATTCTCGTGGTGCTACATTCTCCAAGACTTTTCTTTGATTGCAATGTCCTCCTTGCTCAGCCTTCTCAGTCCGTGAGTTGCACAGTGGGTGTTCGTCAGCCCAGCTAGAGCATTCGTCCATCCACTAGTCCTCTCTTTCTGTCCACCATGCCCATCCCATGTTTGCTTCCTTCTCGTGCAACTTAGATCCCCTGGCACATCAGTCACTTCAGTCATTTGCTTTCAATGTTCTTGCCTGCCTGTCCTCCCATTTAACTTGCCCAGCTAAATCCCACCCTCAGATCAATCTAGCTGTAGGGCTTCTCTGTTTCTCCCTCTCACAACTGATGATTCTGGTAAGTAGTACATGACCGAATGTACTACTCAAATTCCAGTCTCCAACCCCACTTTTGTCCTTTCGATGTTGCCCTAAACGCTGATTCCTTTTTCTCTGAGTCTGCGACAGGTCACCCCTGCTTCTCACAGAGCCTTTTTTAAAATCTGATATGAGTTCACGTCAGGTTGTCCTCTAGTCTCCAGGGAATCACTCTAGATCTTTAAGGTGACTTTGACATGTCTGCTATGATCCATGACGGATTGATTTGTGATTTTATACGTTAGATTGATTTGTGATCACATGTTTCTCATATGTAATTTCACAATGAGTTCTTCTCCGTAGTCCTCACCTACTGCCTATTCTACCCTGTGCCAGGAATCGTGTTAGCCACTGTGTATATACTGTGACAGAACTTGTCAAGTACTGTTAACATTCATATGCTTACATATCAATAAAGAGTTTTAGAGTCCCATCTTGGTCCCTTCAATAGGCTTTTACTTCTTACAGAATTCTCTGCTCCTTTCTCTTGTCTGCTTTGAGTTTCCTCAAAGTCCCTGCTCCGTCCTCACGGATCTGTCTGGTCCAATCGGCTTCCTTATCCTAAGGAAACAGAGACTCAGTTTTAATTCTTATGTGAGATCCCACCAGTGTGATATGTGAATTTAAGTGACTTCCTTCTGTTTTTGAGTCTAATTCAAAGATAGAGGCTATAATTTCTTCACTATAAAATGGAAAGCTTACTACTGCAGGTCAAAGTGCTGGTGACAGTCCTCTGACTTTAGGGTAAAATTTAACTAGAAAGCAAGTTTAAACTTTTACTGTTACAGCCAAATTATGCCTCTCATTCATTCTATAAGAAGAAATCCCAAAACCTACTTTTTGCAAAATTTGTTATATTATGATGTTTTTATTTAAAACATAAGCATTAAAGGGAGTGTATATTGTTGTGCGTCAACTCCATGACTAAAGTCTTTCTCTTTTGTATTTACTGAACAAACTACACCCATTCTTCTTTTAAATACCTGGAATGAAATACGTATCTCTTGAGTTATAATAGCTAAGGAGTATCTTCTCCATTATTAACTAATTTAATGTTCAAGATTGATACTTTTTTCCAAATTAATAGGCTTAAATTTGCTTGTGACAACTCAGAAATGATAATAGTTGTTCCTGAGCTAACTGTCATATTTTACTACAAGGAGGGGACACCATTTTCCCCATTTTGATGAAGAATTAACTAAGAGAAAATGAGAAACCAAAGATCACCCAGTAAGTAGTTTGCCTGAGATTTAACAACAGGCCAAATACTGAACATTCCCACTCACAAGAAGTCAGGTTAAAAGCTCTACGTGCAATTGCCAATATGTTTCTAATACCTGTGCTCCATCCCCTGTGCTTACTGAATCCCACTCACCTTTCAAGTCTCACTCACTTCACTGATCCCAGCAGGTTGCATAGATATTTCCCACCTGAAGAATGGCTTTTTTGGGTGAGGATGGGTGAGTATTTAGCAAAGAAGAGGCAGGGACATGGGTGATCTGCTAGTGAAGCATGGAACATGCTGCCTGGAGACGCATATATGCTGTAAACAGTAAGAAAGTTTCAAACTGGACCCATCCCACAAAACATGGAAATAACTGACAAACCAGATGGGATAATAAACAGGAAGGCTGGGTCATTTTACCAGCAAAAAGGAAGTGAGAATGACTCATAAGCACAAGATCATTGATTTGAAAGCATATTTTTGTTTAACAAGAAAGTTTGGGAAGGGAAACACCAGCCTATCCTAATTTCATTTGTTTGGTAACACAGAAAAAAGCATTCCAATAAGCATGCATTAATTCAATGAAATGATTTAGAGGTATGTAACAATGGATAGTAAGCATCAGAATGCAAACAGGTATCATTTCTTCTTTAACTTAAACATGTAGTCCTTATTTTAATGCAGCAGTTTAAAAATAACATTGCAGATCTGAAATTAGAACTCACAGTCACTTATAGAAGCGACTATGACACATTATTATCTGCCTCTAAACCCTTCAAATCCCTCACCCTGCTGCTAGAGTTATTTTTCTAACTAATTACTCAGGTCAGCTTGAGTAACTTTTCTCCTCAAATATCTACAATGGCTTCCCAGTCCTTGGGAGTCCATTTCTAGCACAGTGTTTCCAATTCTCTATGATGTAGCACCTGTCTGACTGTCCTGGTTCATGAGCCAGAGCTTCTCTGAATGAATCCTTAGCTCTCCTTGCAAAGCTCAGCTCAGGCTGTTCCTGTGACTTGTTCTGCCCTTCCTTGTCTCACTCTGTGTTAGGATCCTTTGGTCCTCACTTTAACACTCAACTTCCATGAATCTTCTACTATTACTCCAATCCTAAGTGTCCTGTCCCTCCATGGAATTCCAAGCTCTGTCACACTCACACAGCTGCAGCTGACTGCTTTACTTGGTAGCTATTTGATGTTTTCTGGAATCTCCTACAGCATTGGTTCTCAAACTTTGGCACACATCAAAATGACCTAGACAGCTTGTGAAAACACAGATTGGTGAGCCCCACCCCAGAGTTTCTGATTCAGCAGTTCTAAGGTGGGTCCCAAGAATTTACATTTCTAGAGAGTTGCCAGGTATTGCTGATGTTACTGTTCAGGGAACCCCTGCATTGTAGGGTCTAGCATAATGCCTTAAACACGGCAGGCTCAACAGATATTTACTGGATAATTGGGTGTATGCTATAGCCGTACGTTTTGATTGAAAATTTAGAAGGTGTTTTATTAAGACTTTTTAGTAATGTCTAAGAATATAAATACAATGGTTTTCATTTCAGAATATGAAAGCAAGTAGAGTTTATATAATCTCTAAAAGTTGACAAACTTATGCTTAAGTATCGTCCAAGCTGTTCTGATATGTGCTGGGACTCTTGAAAGCAGGTCATAGGGCACCTGGTGAATGAAGATCTGGCTGCAGGGAACTGGAAGGAAAGAAAATTCTGCAAATTTTCCTCGAGGACTCATGTCAATAGAAGTAGTTCTAACTTAACTGACAAGGAAATGGAAGCTCAGAAAGGTCACATTGCAAGGATGTAGCAGAACCAGAACTGCATCCGGGTCTTCAGACTCCCATGCTCAGTAGCAGCAGCATCTTATGTAAAATTAAATACCAGGTACTATTGAAACACTAAGTTCAAGCTCGGGATAACAACCAAAAAATCCCCATTTATTTTAAGTGAGTTGTAATGAGTAGGTAGCAAATACATGACACCAAGCATGTGCTGTTCCGTCACTCATTATTCCCTTGGTGCTATTCATTTCATGCCTCCTAAGCCGTGACATGGGATATTGGCCTTGTGCTGTCGCCTGCTCAAGACCCAAGGCTCTGTGGTATTACTTTTTTTTTTTTTTAATATGTTCATGGCCTCTTTCTGCTCTTTGGGGAAATGGGAGAGGTTAGAGCTGCTGCCACCCAGAGCACAATAAGTCAGTAAACTGATGAGTTAGCAGGAAATGAGTCTATACCTGGATGTAGAGAGCAAGGTTTTTATGAAACTCTAAACATCATTTACCTGCATTCAGAGAAAGGAAAAAAACCAAACAGATCTAAGCTTCATCTATGGCAGCCAGACGGGTTATTCCTGGGCCCAGACAACCCTCCAGTGTAGAGACACTGTAGTGTAGAGTGTTACCTGGCAGCATCAGAATCTTCTGGGATCCTTAATCAGACATACACGTTCTCAGGTTCTACACCCATGTACAGAACCAGAAATTTTGGGGTGTGGTGCCCAGTAACTGTATTTTCACAAGTCCTCCAGGTCATTCTGATGCAGATTAAAATTTAAAAATCACTGTTAGCATTTAGTTATCAATGAATAGGCAAGCCTCAAAACTTCAATTCTCTTTTCAATACTGTCACCAAATCAAAAGAAATTAGTGCTTTGGGCCAAATTCTATAGATATTCTATAGTGTTTTTTGACATCAAAGTGTCTTAATTTTTGGAGAAGTTTTAGAAGAATGCAAAAGCTTCCTTCTTGTTGTTTTCCTTGTGCTTTTGTTATTATTTTTAAAGTATCTCAATTACTAAATTTAAATTAAATGATTATTTTTAAATTTTATTTTGTATTGAATGTATATTTGAAAGTAGACGTTTAAAAATGCCCTGCCATGGAAGTTTAGAGTTGAAAGGTCGTTTGATATATCATCAGACCCAATCTTTTCTTAGAGTCGAAAAAAGAGGCTGAGAAAGTTGACATGACTCCCTGGGATTCCAACACACTATCTTCCGTGACCACCCCGCTTTCACTGGGTTTGTGAGTAGAAAAGGAAGGGATAAATAATAAGAGGGAAAAAAACAATAAATAGTTTCTTTCATTTACCTTGGCTGTCATTTACCACACCTCTATAAAACAATACCCCGGTGTAATACCTCCATATAGTAATGTCTCTCTTTGGACCTCTTTAAGTTTATAATTTTCATTTAATCTTATAAATGTGTTGAGGTTATGAACTATCCTTTGAGACTCTGATAACATTTAATGATATTATGTTCTGAGATATTCACCTCACCCAATACACGAGTGCACATCCCCCCCGGCCCCCGAACACACAAACACACTCCCTATGTGGTTCCATACCCAATTTCAGAATTCCCCCCCTTTGAACTTCAACTGTGAACCCCCAGCAGTCCCCTAGAGTTCAGGTTAAGAATTTGTGCTTTAAGAAGCCTCATTTAACATCGGAAAGAAGAATCATCTTTCCCAGATCCTCCTTGCCAGCTAAAGACTTTCTTTGGGAAACTTGTCTTGCCCCTCTGTGAATGACATGCAAATAACTGTCAGAGTTGTTTTCCTCACCTTCACCTCCTGTGCCCCGAGCTCGGCCCTGCATTTGCAAACTTTCAGCAGCAGTGTCCAAGGGGCAGATCCGCCAGTTTGCCCTCGGTAGACGTTCTATCTCCTTCTCCACAAGGACTCCTGCCCTGCCACACAGCGCTGGCATTGTGAATGTTATTGGAGGCTGGGAGGAACGTCTGCAGCCAATTTCAATGTACCTCATTGTACCAGAGATAAGCAGAACATACAACTCCCTGCTGCGTGCTGGCCATACAGATGCAGTAGAAATTTTAAGCACATTTGGAAAGCTTGCTTATTTTAGGTTTTTGTTCAGAAATGATTTTGCTGGAGCTTCTCTTCCTCACTTGCTTTCTCCTTTGTAACTCTGTCTCTCAGAATCATAGAATTCCCAACTAGCAGCCACGAAGAGATTAGTTTAAAATTTGTTCTAGTAATGAAGCTCATCCAGTAACAGTACCAAGGGACACGTCACAGTGGCTTTACAGTTTGCACAAGAAATAAAGAGCTAAAGGGAGGGTTTGGAGGTGAGCATAGAGTGGGCCCTGGGGTGGTGACAACTGAGGGGGCCATAGTCTATTGAGACCAGGAAAACAGTAATGGTGCCTAAAATCCATTACACACAGACATCATGCTGTCAGGAAGTCCCTGATAAAAATGTGACAATGTTACCTAGGTTTGGGAACTCTAGAATCTAGTAGCATAGATTGATTGATTGGTGGGAATCAGAAACAATCAGAAAGCAAAACTTAAAAGATTAACCATGGATGCAGATATTTGAACTGGGGTGGGTTAGAGAGGGCAAGGTGGGGGGCAGCGGACCCCAAGGCTGAGCTGGGAGAATCCCACCAGGTGGCCACGCTGGGAGCTGGGTAAACGGCAGCAGCAGAGAGACTTAGCGGGTCAGATGAGTGGTTAGATCTCCATAACTAAGGTTTCTTTATTTATTTTTCCAATACGCTTCCCAATTTTCTGAAAACTGTTTCAAGAGGCAAAGGCCATTACTAGCTAGGTTGAAAAAAATAATCTGGTTGTGTTTGAAACCCTTTTGTGGAATCACACAGAATGACCCTGGCGGGGAATGAATGACTATGTAAAATGGGAGTCTAAATAAGCGGTTCATAGTTTAAAATATTAAAATCATCTTAAAATCTTATTTAAAGCTGGTAGACCATTTTCCTAAAGGGCCTCCTTTTAAATTGAACCACCATCTAGGAAAATGTCACAGGTTTCATAGTCAATAAGCTTTACTACGTATGTTTGGAGTAAGGACGTACTATACAGCTAATGTGTTCATTATTCATGCCAATTGTACATGCACCATTTTAATCTTCATTATCCTTTATAGACATTTGCTAATTTATGCAGTAGGCCCCTGGAGAGGGCAGTGCGATTTCTGTTATTTGGCAGGCACAGGAATTAATGCAAGGTGAAGGGCCTTGATTCTCCAAGGTCCTATTTCTGAGCACTGATCCAGCTGAAATACTGAAGACAGACTGTAATATCGAAGATAACTTTCTGTTCTGTAAGCGGAAGAAAGATAAAATACTTGCCAATTTGACTGGAAAGTGTTGCTGGTGTTTGCTTACCCTAGAAAGCTTAAATGAAGCAGGGATCTGGAAGCAATTAAGAGCTCTGTACGCATTTCTACCTTCATGCTGCAATTACAGTGCCGGACTCTTTGCTGCCTATGGACAGCACTGAGTGCCTCGGGTCTTTCCCTCTAGGGAGATAGAAGCAGCTTTGCTTTCCATGCAAGTTCCCTGTTCTCTTTCTGCCTCAGTCATCATGGGACTTCCTCAAAGTGAGCCTTTGCACAGTCACGCGGGTTTTCCAATACCTTCTCTCTTCCCAGCAAACCAACTTTAGTAATTCTTTCCCTCACCTTCGTGACTCTCTTTTGGTGAGATGTATTCATTGCGATGGGGGTCAGCTGGCTGGCTTCCTGCCTTCCTATGGCAAGGAAAGCTCTACTACTCTTTCTTAGCAATCTTTTATCAACACTTTTGTTTGGTTCATCTAAAAGCGGTACTGATGAAATTAATCAGAAATTGATTTAGAAGGATCTGGTAGAATCAAAGATCGGATATTTGATCCCCCATGGACCCAAGTCTTTCTTTTAGAGTTTTCCTGTAGGTTGTGTATGTTTACATGGTTCCACCATTTAGTAATTATGTAAATTTGGAAACTGTTTTGTTTCCAAAATTTGTTCCAATTTGTTTTGTTTCTCTTAAGTTTTTGTTCCCACATCTATAAAATGGTGGTAATCCAAGTGAAGAAATGACGTAATACTTAGCTCATATCAAGCCTTACAAAGTTGTAAACTATTACTTATTATTTCATAGTAGTCATAATTTGATAATTAAATGTATGAAAAGAAATTGAATCTTTTAATCCAGCTAATGGATTCCTCTGAAATTTTTTGAAAAATGTTCAAAATTTGTTTTAGTTTCTACTTTTAGAAATACATTAAAGAAAATATGACCTTTATTAAGAACTAAAATTGACTTGTCTATGGCCTCCTAGGGCTGTTTGAATTTTTTCACTAACAGCAAACCAGTATCCCTCCTGCTTATTCTTATCCCCTTTTCTGAAATTGTCTTTTGAAAAACCACCGGCACTTTGCTATATTTTTCCTCCCGTTTTTAAAGTCATTCCTATGGCCGAACTGGGACTTTGTCACCACTCTCTTTCTGCCATTTCCTTGTAGGCAACATAATTTCTGAAAGCTAGACATAGATAACAATGGAGTAGGTCTTTCCACAAGAGATTATAACAATGAAGAGAAGAGGAAGGGAATTGAGGAGAGAAATAGTTCAACTTGATCCTGGTAGAAGAGAGAAGATCTTCAAAAGATGGACACCTAACATTTTATTTATTTTTCCCTGGCTCTTCTTGTTTTTCCTCTTATGATCAGTTTCTGTTGGAGTTGTTTCTCTTGAGGTGGTGTCAGCAGAGAGGCTCAGCCCTGGAGAATCTTTTATTAACCCTGGCATCACCCTGTTCACAGGGCATTGAACTCATTCCAATCTAGGAAGCAGCCAATGGTTTGGAAAAAAAAGAGAGACGAGAGCTAGCAGGGAGGAGAGGTGGGCAGTAGGTACAGACAGGTGGCAGGCTAGCAAAGATGGAGGCATCTCAGGATGGCATCTTTCAGGGCTGTGCAGACAGTACTAGGGTCCTTGCTCCTTTTTAGGAGCTGTGTTTATTCTCCTGTGACAAGCTGACAGAGCAACCTATTGAAAAATCTTCCATGTTTTCTTTCATTCTGAAGCAAAAAATATACATTGTTCTCATTTTCAAAGCAGTAAAAGGTTATGTGTGAAATGAACTGGGTATCCCCACAGTCTGATGCTCCACACAGGGACAGCACAAAAGAGAAAGCTGGAGGAAGCGGTTGCTTTGGGAAAGCTGGTTGTTTGGGAACAGCTCCTGTTTGAGGGAACATTTGTTCAATATCACTTGAACAAAATATATCTAATATTTAACACCCATAAGTGTTTTCTTGGATGTGCATATAAATTTTAAATCATGCATAGATGTTATCTAAAGTTCTGACATTTTTCCACTGAATTATCATCTTTGTGATAAAGAAAAAAATCTGCTTGAAAAATAATTCACCTCATAAGCCATTCTAAAAATATTTATAAAATGAAGGCAACTATTGCAAATTCTCCTATCATCTAGAATGGCTTTCTATTCTTTTATGTTAAATCAGACTTTGGGGCTGATGAAGGACATTTCTGGTCTCTCTCTTCTCACAAGAACTTGTCTTGATTCTTTCAAAGGCAGACAATAATTCATTTAATTTGATACTGATTCCCAAATACCTATATTTACTCTTAAATATCTCTAGAAAAAGTTGCCGTTTCTCTTATTGTCTTTATAAACACAAAGGTCGCTTTTTCTGTGAAAGAGAATAACTCTGTGAATAACCCTAGACTAATTTTTGTAGATCTGAAATCCAGATATCATCCTTACAGAGACTGTCAGCCTCTTACCACTCCTGACAAGTGGTTCCAGTTAATGTTTTACCCCCATGGAAACTCAAAGGCAGATAAGCCTCACTCTGGACTTATTGTAGGGCCTTAGGCAAATTGATTGATTTTCCTGGGACTGATCTAGGATGCAGTGTAATGAGAATTGTATTACTCTACCTCCCCTGTTCTTCTCAGAAGGGCTAGGAAGGAATTGGAAACTAAAGGCCTGATCAAACCGTTACCATGTGTAATTTTGAGCTATAACTGAGCCTGTGTACACATAGGGAGGCACAGCTGAGTTTAGTGTAAGGGTTGGGAGGTGTGGAACTGAAAATTTTCTAAAAACCTTTGTATTCACAAAACCTTTGTGTTTATAAGAGGATGAATGCGGAGAAGGGGGATGAGAGAGTCTGGGAACATGGGACAAGACAAATGACTCTTAACAATAGAAGTGGCTAATATTCAATTCTACATTTTTGGTAAAGAAGCAAAGTCAGGCTTTTCTTTCCTTTAATGTCTCTCCAAGCCTTCGGTGAAGTCTGCTACCCACACGGAGGCTCTTTTATGTATGGAAATCAAAGCGTGAGCCCGAGATCAGCGTCTGGGGTAGTGCAGAACAGGAAACATGGACCCATCAGGGCCAGGAAGGTGGAACCAGGAGTATCCATGAGAACATAATCCTGGAGGGAGTTAGAGAAATTTTAAGAACGGCAACAGGTTTTCTCTGTGTTGCGGGATAAGAACTGGGGCCAATCTCATCATGACCTTAGTGGGGTGCTGTGACCCCAAATGGCAGCTGACTGTGACTCTGAAGCCCTGTGTAGGTTTGGAGCCTGGCTCAGCCACGTGCCAGCTAGTTTATATGGGGAAGGTACAGTCTGGAGCCTGAGTTTCCTCATCAGCAAAATGGGAATGATATTTTTGCAATTGCCAATGTAACAATTGATTCAGGGTCACCAAGGTATGGTAAAATATTGTTGCAGAAAGGGATAATCTCAAAGCAGCACCCCTCTTATCACTTTTGAATTATAAGGGAAAATGCGTTCTTATGATTGAGAGATTAGGCAGATACTGCCTTATCCAAGCAATTGAACTTAACATCATCAAGAATGAGAGTGATGATGGTACAGAAGATTTTGTGGAAGAGCATCTTTGTTTCTGGGAGATACATGCTGAAGTATTTGTAGGTGAAATATCGTGATACCTACAGCTTAGATTAAAATGTGCTATCTATGTCTATATTTTTTAATATGTATATAGAGAGAAAGCAAATGGGGAAAATGTTAGCATTCAGTGAACATAGGTGAAGAGTATGTGAATATTTATTACACTGTTCTTTGTAATTTTTCAAAATACAATCTTTAATATTTATATTAAATATAAATAATTAATAATTAAATGTAAATAATTGTAACAATACCTATACATCAAGGCCCCATGTCTATGCTTGTTGCCTATTAATTACCTTTTCCTCTTTCTTTCTTTTTCCTCTACTAGGTTTGTTTACTTTTCCCCAATCATGGTAAGCACTCACTATGGCTATTTAAATATACCTTGGGTATAGTTACATTGCCATTTAAAAAAAAACATAGTTTCTGAAAAAAAGCATAAAGCACAAAAAGGGTAGAGTGCTGTAGAAATGCCAGGAGCGATGATAATTGGCAGCTCTGCAAGGTTGTTCTGTTCTCCAAAGGCGTGTCCCATAGTGTGGCCTGTTAAATATTTTGCAGAATTAGGAGGATGAAATCAGTAGTTCAGAATAACAACACCCAGAATATTATCGTTTCTCAATAAATATGACAATAGAGCAAACATCTAGTTCAGAGTGCCGATTTAGTAAAGAAAAAGCCATGATAATTTTTTTCCCCTTAGAACTTTTTTCCCCCAAGGTAACAGGTTTTAATGCCTGTGGAAATGATGAACATTTATTTGGGCAGTTGCCAAAATGGCCTGAACACAGTTAATAATATACCATTGAAAGTTATTTCTGCCACAGCTGCTGGTCAACTTAACTAGTGCCCAGTGCCTATCTTGATTTTTAGGATAAATAACACTGTAGGGCTCTGGAATATTTTTTCTTTTGCTGCGCTTACTTTAAATCTGTAGCACTGGAACAGTTTAGGGAGGAGATGGAGGAATGCGCTCTGTCTGGGCATCTCTATGGGCCATGGTTCTCCGAAATTCCACTCCTTCTCTTGGTGACCTTGTAAAATGAGCCCTTTCATAATTCTGCCATTAATCCTCAAACTTTGCTAGTAGAAGGCAATGAGTGGCAAATTATTTATCATCCCAACTTGTAAGGCGAGAAAACAGAAGAACTCATGGGGAAATTACTTTCTAAAACCATGTAATGAAAACTCAGTTTATCCATCAAGCTTTCTTTTGCCCTGTGTGTATAGAGCAATCTGTGAAATACAGGGAAATCTGGAGAAGAAAAGAGTTTAGGACATAGTTTCTTCTAACTAAATAATAAAAATAATATAAGATAGTGTGTGTGTGTGTGTGTAAAATTGCCATACAAATTGTAAACTTCTGCCCAAATGTAAACTATTCTTCTTCGTATTACATTTTTTAGGGATGGGGTCTTGCTATGTTGCCCAGACTGGACTCAAACTCCTGGGTTCAGCCTCCTGAGTAGCTGGGAATACAGGCACATGCCACTGTGCCTGGCTAATTTTTATTCATCCAAGTTATCATCATCATTATCCTCATCATCCTAAGTTTATAACTGTGGAGTTCTTAGGAATTGAGAAGGAGCAAGAAAAATGATTTACTGTTTGGAAAATCTAATTATAAGCAAATCTTGATTGAAAGCCATCATGCTGAAGATTTTTAAAGACATGGTTGGGCAAGGCTCAGGGCACACGTGTTCAAATGTGTGATAAGGTACAAGAGAAAAGATGACGGAGAAAACTGCCTGGTTGCATCAGAATGGTAAATTAATTGGAAACAAGGCAGTCAGGGTCAAAATAAATGTGGGAGGATGGAAAGTCCAGTAGCTGGAAGTCAATAAAGCCCACAGTTTTAGATTTTAATTGGCGTTAGGAAGCAATAAAGACTAACTATAGGATTCTAAGGAAATATCATGATGAAGTGATGCTTGGGAAGATGAAGTCTTTTCCAGTGTTCTGAATATACTGCAGACAACTGAAACCAGGGGAGGAAGGAGGTTTCGAAGATAAGGCAGATTCAGGGAAGTAAGGACCTTGCCTTGGGTGTGCTGTTAAGACAGAGACAATGGATGTTTTCAGAGCACATGCCCCAGGAGGAAGGCTTTCCTGGGTGTCAGGTGTGTGGGAACAAAGGAAGGCTAAAATGATGGAAAGAAAGAAAAGACTCCTTCTGAAAGATGTGCCTGTGTGAGCCTGAAGTGTGTTAGGTGAGGCTGAAAACCAGATTAGCGTTAAAAACTGGTGCTTTTAAGCTCTTGTCACCCTTAGTCACCGTCTGGAAAATAGCTGATCACTGGCATCTACCCTCTAGTTCTTCCCTTTCTTCCTGGACTTGCTGTGCAAAGACCTTCTCTCCACGTCTGAGCTCCTGGGGCACCAGGTGCCTGCTTGTGGCCTCCCAGTACCAGGCGGAGGGTGGTCAGGGCCAGGGCGGTGACTGTAAGCTTGCTGAGGTGTGTGTTTTAAGTATTGCTGTTATTTACTTTGTTGTTGTTTTGTTTTAGAGAATTTCACATAAAAAGTGAGTTTAAAAAAATGTCTCATTGATGTAACCTCTGTATTGCTGGCTCTTGCTCTTTTCTTGCAATGAAAACACTGAGTACCCTGCAACGTTCTCCCTCGACCCAAATATGTGTGTGGCACAGCCATATGCATTTTACATGGAGAAGATGAATAGGGCTGCTATACCCACCTGGAACTGCTGTCCCTCCACGGGGTCCCACTGTCTGTACGTGATGCCATAGATTTTTATCCCTACTACTTAGTGTCCTGGGAAGAAAAAAAATTCTATTTTTAAAAAATTTTTTGTATAGACCAGCAGAGGACACAAACAGGATTCATGCCATCATATCGTATATTCATCATGCAAATGACTGTTAGTTTTATACTTAAGTCTATGAGAACCCAGGCTGGGGAATAATATCTGTGTGCCATGCAGTGCTCACTGTCCTCATATGGAATCTTAGAAATAAAAGATGCTGAGGGCCTTGCCCGTATCCTTTAACCTACTTATCTCACGTGTGAACCCCTGGGATTATTGGCCTCTGGTGGATGCAAACATGAAACCAAAGATATCAGAGGGGTGGATGAGGGGCTGTGTTCTGTGTGGTCATGTTGTCTCTGCTTCCCGTTGCTGTCACATGGCTGGTCTTCAAATTCCAGAGGTAAATTGGTGTAAATAATTTAGCTAAGTAATCCCACCTCTTTTGGGGAGAGGCTGTCATGCAGGGTACCACAACCATAGTTGTAATTGGTTGGGTTGCTTTTGGGTCTCCCCTACCCACAACACACATACACACACACACACACACACACACACAAAGCTGGCCTGGGAACTCTCTCCTTAGCAGAGGGTTGTGGGTTGGATAGTTTCAGCAAAAAGATATCTTTAAGTATAGCAAGCCCTATGACCTACATATCCAAGGGC
>CAUYRT010100769.1:0-10779 GCA_963574885.1 Lepilemur ruficaudatus | reverse complement strand
GGGCAAAAGGTTTTCAGAGCTATTGCACTGAAGAAGACATTCAAATGGCCAGTAATCACATGAAAAGATGCTCAACATCACTGGTCATTAGAGAATGTCAAGTTAAAACCACAAGGAAATGCTCTTCACACCCATTAAAATGACTATAACCAAAAAAGCCCCAGCCCATGCCACGTGTTGCCGAGGACATGGGGAAATTGGCCCTCACACGTTCATTGCTGGTGGGGACGCACAATGGTGCGGCCACTTTGGAAATAGGTTGGCAGCTTCTTAGAAAGTGGAGCATGACGTGACCACAGGACCCGGCAATTCCCGTCTTAGGGATCTATCCACAGGAAGTGAAAACCTAAGATCACGCCAAGCCTTGTGTGTGAATATTCACATCGGCGTCATGACTCATCATAGCCCCCAACTGGAAGCAACCCAACGCCCACCCCGTCGCTAATGGATAAACTAATGTGGCCCATCCGTACTGCGGAACCGCGTTTGGCAAGAGAAAGGAATGGAGTGCTGAGACGTCTACGGCGTGGATGGGCCTCAAAAACATGTAACTGGAAAAGCCGGACACGAAAGACTGCACACTGTATGATTCCATTTTTACATGAAAGTCCAGAAAATAAAAAAGGCAAATCTACAGAACAGGAAGTAGATTAGCGGTTGCCTGGGGCTGGGACTGGGAACAGAGAGTGACTGCTAATGGGCACAAGGTTTCTTCTAGATTGATGAAAACAGTCTAAAATCAGATTGTGGTGACTGTCGAACAACTCTGTGAAATTTACTAAAAATCATTGCATCGTACACTGGAAGTGGGCAAATTTTATTGTGTGTCAATTATACTTCAATAAAGTTGTTTAAAAAAACCAGACATATTTTGAGCGCAGAGCATGGATTCAAAGGGAAATAATTAAGAAATCCTCCGCTAGAGCTGGGACCCCCCCTGACGGGGAGGCGGCAGAGAAAAGTGTTGAGAAGCCAAACCTTAGGGGTGCGCCAGGGCTGAGTCTCTGCTCTGCCACTGCTTGACAAGTTCTTTAAGCAGCCCCAGCCTCAGTTTCCTCATCTAGAAAATGAGGGCAATGATACTTACCTCCTAGGGTGCTTTTGGGAATTTAGCAGGATGCCTAGAACAGAGAGTATACGCCCATGATACACTCTAGACCCCGGTCCCCAACTTCCGGGCGGCCGACTGGCACCAGTCTGAGGCCCACCAGGAACCTGGTGGCACTGCAGGTGAGCAGTGCACCTGCCTGCACCCGCAGCCGCTTCCCATTGCGCGCATCACCTCCGAGTCCCGCCCCCGTTAGATCAGAGGTGGCGTCAGATCTTCATAGGATCGCAAACCCCCCTGCAAGGAGCGCAACCACCCCTCATGTGAGGGGTCCAGCCTGTGCACTCCCCATGACAATCCAACACCCGATGACCTGAGGTGGAGCCAAGGTGGTGACGGGTATCCCCCGCCCCATCCATGGAAAAACTGTCTTCCATGAAACTGGTCCCTGGTGTCAAAAAGGTTGGGGACCGCTGCTCTAGACCCTTCTAGGGGAGCCACAAGTAAGCCTAGGCCTCATCGGTGAGATGTTATCTCCAGGGAGCAAGTGGAATTAATTAATTCAGCAAACATCTCTTGAGCACCTACTGTATGCCAGCTTCTGCCTTGGGTCCAGGAATCTGAAGGTGAACGACACCCAGTCTGTGCCCTCACGGGTGGGACTCAGCATCTGGGGAGGTGACGGTCCTTTGCAGAGCAGTTGTACCCCTGTAAGAATATGGAGTAGGTTGGAGAAGAGGGCTCCAGCCCAGTCTGGAAGGCTAGAGAGGGCTTCTAGCAGGGGTGTCCCTTGTGTGGAGTTTGGAGGACAGGCAGGAGTTCAAGAAGCAAAGGAGGGAGGTGGGAACCCCAGGCCGCGGCCGTGGCAACAGCTTGCATGAGCCCAGCTCAGCCCACCTCACCTGTCGGAGAACATGACGGAAGAGCAGAAGAGAATCCCAGCCCCTCGGGTTGGAAGGGACCTGTCAAGGTCATCTTGCCTAATCACTTGCTTACCAGGGCTTGGACTTCAAAGGCTTTCAGCAAAGGAAGCAGCGGCTCCTTAAGTCAAGGTCCCTTTGAAGAGGAAGCTGTGAGCAGCAGCAGTTTGTGACTTGCACAGAGAGTTGCGGCAAGTCTCAGGAGCCCCAGCTTCTTGGGGGAGCCGCTCACGATGCGGGGGCTGACCCGCTCGGTGGGCAGTGAGGAAGACGCCGAGCTCGTGAGTGAGGTCCTGCCCATCCATCCGGGGCAGAGGCCTCGGCAGCAGGTGCCACTGTCTTGAAAGGGGCGGTGGCCAGCCACACACCCCAGAGATGCCCAGATGTAGAGGAGGAGACGAATTAGCACCTACTGAGCCCCCGCTATAGGCATCTGCTTTGTGCCAAAGACTTTGCCAGGTGCTTTAGGTAGGTCCCCCGTGAAGTGAGAATTCTCATCCCCACTCCACCCGTGAGCACCCTGAAGCTCTGGGAATTTAAGTGACTTGCACAAGGTCACTCAGCGAGAAAGGAGCAGGGCGGGATTCAAGCCCAGCTCTGTCTTCCCCAAAGCACTTGCTGCTTCTCGTTCTATGCCACACCTGCTGGTCCCCATCACACCCGGCGTCTAACAGCCAGATCTCTGACATACTGGTGCCACTGCTACCTATGGAAATCCCACATTTAGGTTCTCTCAAAGAGAGATATTTTCTCATTATAATTTGTTATATTTTAAATATGATATTAAATATAAGAAAAATTGAAATCGCAACAAGAAGTAAACATGAAATTAAACACAATTTGTAAAGAAAAGAATAATGCTGCATCTGAAGGCTCAGACTGCAGTTTGGAGTGTATCTTTCTAGACTTTCTCCTACGCCACAGAACTCTATTTTTGCATAGTTGATACCGTTTTGTATATACCATATTGTGTTTTATTTTTTTCCATCTCAAAATTGTACCATAAACATTTCCTTTGCTACTTCAAGTTCCTTGTAAACATTTGGCAGCACAATCTTCATCAATCTGAATGAGTTTATTTAAGCAAGCTCCTGTACTTGAATATTTAACTCATTTCCATTTGTTTTCCAGTACAGCATTTTAAAGATCCCCCAACAGGTGAAGGAGGATGTAGCAGCTCCTTCTGGGTTTACAGAGACACACAGCAACACATCTGGCCCTCATACCAAACGTCCATTGGACAGGGAAGGGGAGGGCAAAAGAGAGAGCCAAGCACCTGCTAGGAGCTTCCCATGCATTTTCCCATTTAGTTCCTCCACGATCTGGAGGAAGACACCTTTCTCTCCATTTTACAGTGGGCAAAACCGAGGCTCAGGAGGTCAGTGGGCCAGGTCACAGTCTTGGAGCTGGGCAGAGTCAGGATTCTGGCCAAGATCAGCCTGAATCTTGGGCTCATGCTCCTCTCTCTGCCCTACACAGTGCCGTCCTGGGTGTGGCCCGAAGACCACAGGTCTGTCCAATGAGATCACTGTTGCTGTCTTCCCTCAAATGGGCACATAAAAATTCTACTGCTTGGGAGGGGGCACATTTGACTGGAAAACTCAGCTCCCAAGAGCAGTGGTTGCAAATTTGCAAGCGTAAATATTCTCATGGGTCTTTGCTCCTATTCTTATACACTTCCCGTTTGCATCCTCCCAGAAATTGTTGTCATTCTGGGGTTAACTTTGAACTCATTCTAATTCCCATTTTTTTTTAACATAGCAAATAATTTGAAAATTTTTGTACTCTGCCTTTAAGTACTGACCAATAGCTTGTGGAATCCTCCTGGTATGTCACGGTGCCCAGATTGAGAATCACTGGTGCAGCACACAGGTAATAACCAAGAAGGAAGTTACCAATGACCTTGGGGCTGCCAAAAATAGTCCTTGAAAATCCCTATGCTATAGCTCCTGCATTTGCATCATAGCAGACAGAGGCCCTCAGATTCCTAATCTGTTAAATAGACGTAATATCTCCTGGAGTACTGGCGTGAGGTTAAGCATAATGACAGGCAGTGCTTACAGGTTAAAAAGTGCTGGAATGGAAAGGAATAGTGCTCAGCAGATCTGGTTTTCCTTTCCTTCCCGGGCATTCAGATAACTACATTTCCCAGACGCCTTTGCAGTCAGGTGGGTGGTCATGTGACTAGTTGTAGCCAATGGGATGCGAACAGATGTAACATGGACTACTTCCCTGGGCAAGAATTTTAAAAGCATGTGTGAATTCTTCACACTCTCCTTTACTCATACACAAAGACTCTAGCAGTGGGGATAGCAGCATCACAAAATGATGACATCTCTACCTGTCTGGGAGCCTGAGTGACTCAGGGACAGAGCCACCTGCCAGCCTGCACCAGATATGATATATAGCATCCGCAAGAAATAAAACCTCATCGTGTTGAGTCCCTGAGATTTCTGGGTTGATTTGTCATGAGGCAATTCCTGACTAATACAAGTTCCCAGCACAGGGCCTGGTCCATGGCAAATGCTGGTGCTTTCTCCTTGTCCTCTGCTTCAGTGGCCCAGATGGGCACAAGTCACATGCCAATGTGGAAACGTCAGGGGTCATGGAGAAAGCTCCACCAACCTGGAAAATTTATTTTGCTCTAAGATGGAGCCTTGTGAGACTCATAAGGGCTGTACATTCCTAAGTTCTGGGTCAAACAAGAAGAAAGTGTTCTTGGTTGGTTATAACAGATCATTTTAACAAAGCGTCTTGAGGGCATTCTAAGGAGGTGGTTGTCTGAATGTCTCAGAGACATGATTTTGTAACTTCCATTTTTGGGATGTAAGTGGACTCTTTGATCACTTATCTCGCTGCCGGTGGAAGGTGCTCTCCCTGAGAACTACAAGGATTGAAAGCTTTCGGTCCTAGATTGTCAGTGCTGAATGTTTGCTTAGAGATCATGTCTATGCCTAGGGATGGGAAACAGGGTTCATGATGGTTGCATATGACGTGACAGCTTGGCCAGGCTACGGTGCCCAGCAGTGTGGTCCAACACTAGTCTGTCTGCAAGTTGCTGTGGGTGTGTTTTGTAGGTATGTCAAACATCTACAGTCAGATGACTTTAGGTAAAGACTCTTCGATAATGGGGTCATTATGGGTGGGTCTCAGCTGATTAGTTGAAGATCTTAAGAGGAAAAGCTAAAGTTTCCCAGAAAAGAAGTAGTTCTGCCTCAAGACTCAAGATGGTAACATAGAAATCCTGCCCTAGGGTTCAGCCTGCCCTAAAAAGTTCAGACTTGCCAGCCCCCACAGTTGCGTGAGCCAATTCCAAAAATCCGTCTCTCTCTGTCTGTTTGAACCACTACGGTTATACATATGTCCTGTTTCTCTGGAGAACCCTGACTGACACGGGGCTCCTCTCTCATGCTGCCTGGAAGGCTGTGTTCAGAAGGACTCTGAGGCCATGTCTAAGCTCAGTGAGTCAGAGTGAAGTGAATGCAAGTTCCATTAAGGCAGAGAACTTTTCTGTCTTGTCAATTTCTCTCTCTTAGTACCTAGGATACCACCTGCCACATAGGCCATGCCCTGGTAAATATATTAGTTGAGCGAATGAATGACCTTTTAGCAGTGCGTGCCCTGGGCACAGCGACAGGACAAGCATGCTGCTGCTAACTGGCTTCACAGACAAGGAAACTGAGGCCCTACGAGAACTTTGCCCAAGGTCATTCAGCAAATCACCAGTGGCATATTCAAATGTGAAGACACATTACTTTCCGACTTCCTTGTCCTGAACTCCCCTCTCCCGTTATCTTGTTTGACAAGGGATTTGAAGAGGAACAAAGTTATCAGGAGAGAGAATCATCTGCTGGAAAAAGAGGCTCTGGCCTTATTTGTCAAGAATGACTTTGAAGAGAGACGTCTAGGGCTCCTGCGGAGACTGAATTCACTCCTCACTCTGCCGCTGTGCACTAAACCCTCCCACTCCGGGAGGCCTCCCAGCTGCTCTCTGCGGCACAGCCTCGCCTGCATCTGCTGCAGGTTTTTCCTAAGAAGGGCACTGCAGAGTGGCAGTGAGGGGCTGTCCCCGCTGGGGGCCTGGTACCCACGCCCCTCGAACACGTCCAGCTTTGCCCAGGGCTGCAGGCTGGGGTCAGGGAAGTCCAACCGGCTGTGCTGGGAGTGTTGGTTGCTTTTTGGGTTTTTTTGATGGGGAGGGGGTAGGTGATGGTCAGGGAAGCCTGATAGTGCCCAGGGCCTCCCATAGGGCCTGGCACACAGTAGGGCTCCAATGAAGGTTTGTCAAATGACTGAAGGAATGTCCAAGGCAGATGGAGAGAGAAAAAAGGGGAGGCTGAGTTAGCCATGCCTGTCTAGAGTTGGGACAGCTCCTCCTTCCTGTCGAGGCCTGGGTCATTGGGATTACGGGGGTCTTTAGGATCCCTGTGTTCATGATGCACCTCTCTGGCTGGCCTAAGCAGCCTGGCTGTTTTCCTTTCCTTCCGAGCAGATGGCTCCTTGTCCATCTCTCCAACCCCGTGTCCCCACTGCACTGTGGGCCTGGGGCAATGGCTGTAACCCACCATAGGCCAGCACCGACATGGGTGTGGATCCTGGCACTGGGGGACCTCGGGCTGCTCAGCAAGTGTTCTCAGCCTTCGTGTCTGCATCTGTAGAAAGAGGATATAATAATAATACTCATGTTATACGGTTGTTTACAGATTCAATAAATTATTCAATGCACAGCTCTGCAAATGCGGCCTGGTATAAAGTAAGTGCTCAGCCAACAGCAGCTACCATTGTGGTGGTGGGCGACTCAGATGATGCCCACGGGTGATTTCATACTCACCACGATGGTTTGTGTTTCCCCGCAGGCACCTGGTCAGGTAACACACCAGGCATTAGCATCGTGTGTGTGTGTATGTCTGTGTGTGTGCATCCTCTGTTTTCCCAGAGGCAGGGCTGCGCAGCCAGAGGGGCTCCGGAGGCAGACAGCAGGGCAGGGGCCCAGCAGACAGATGACTTCTGTAGGCCCGTCTCTGGGGTTGCTGTACCCGGGTCCCCGCACCCCATCAGGGCCTGGCTCCTTGCACTGACCAGCTCTGGATCGGAAGCCGTTCCTTGCAATTGTTAGATGCAACCTGGGGTCACCCCCCAGCCCCGTGTGTGCACTGTGCAGGGAAACTCATTTCAATATTAGCTGAAGTAAAAGAGGATTAGGAAGTTAAATCTGTAGTAGGGGGAAAAATAAGTTTACTGAATGCACTTCAAAGCCAGATAGAAATGACTTCTGGATCCTCTGCTGGTTGTGGATTATCTTTGCGTGGATTCCCATCTGCCCGTGTGGATTATCCACATCTGTGGGAATGGTGGTGCGCGTGGGTCCAGGCGGGCCTGGGGCGTGGGGCTGCAAAGCCCAGGCTCGGCTTCCCGGCCAGGGGGGCGCAGGGTCTGGCCGCGGTGGGGAGGGGTCAGCCCCTGTGGCAGCCGGAGTGTGTCTGACGGGCTTGGGCGGCAGGAGGGAAATCAGAGTCCTTTGATGAAGCTCCAGGTGTGGCAGCAGAGGGGACTGATTGGGAGGGAGAAGCATCTGTTCTGAAAGGCAGGCTGGGAGAAGAGAAAGCGCTAATCAGGCCTTGAATGCTAAACTCCAGGCTGGTGTTCACCAGGGGGCGAGGAGGGGAGGGGAGGGCAGGGAGAGAAAGGAAGAGGTTCTCAGAGCAGATAAAAACTCTTGTCACCACTGTCAAGAACCTACTGGTGGCCCAGTGACTCAGGTGTACAAGCGTTATCGCTGCCCTGCTTGTGCATTCCTTCTCTTACTCACAAGTGTCTATTCATTCGTGACAGTGTGTTGGGCACTGGGGATATGGGGTAAACCAGGCAGACGCGGTCATCTCTGCTCCCAGGGATGAGTAGAGTCAATGTTGACTTTGGTGTCACAAGTGATGGGCTCCTGTAACCCAGGCTGTGTGGGGGCACGGAGCAGAGCAAGTAGCTTTGACCTGGGAGAGATGATCCGAGAGGGCTTCCTGGGGGAAGTGACATGTAAATTCAGAGCTAAAGGGGGACATGGATAATAATAATCATAACAGCAAATGTTTCATGAACACTTACTATGTGCTAAACACCATTCTAAGCATGTTACTTGCATTTTTCACATTTCATTTCCACAACAATTCTATTGTTACCTCTGCTTCTCGGGTAAGCAAACTGAAGCAGAGGCAGGCAACCTGCCAGGGTCACAAACTAAGACGTGAGGGACGATGAAGAAGAAGTGGGCCCTGGGGAGAGAGGGGAGAAGCAGGGATGTGGCATCCAGGCAGGTGCGTCAGGCCGAGGGAATGGCCCGTGCAGAATCGTGCTTGTGCAAGGACATAAGGCTGGAACGGAAAGTTTGAGGAGGGATGTGGTAAGCAGAGAGGCTGGGGCTGATTCCAATGGGTCCCTCCTTGAAGAAATGACAGTCCAAAGGAGTCCGAGCATGGGGGAGCTAAGTCCCAGAGATGACTCCCACCTGGGAGGACTACAGCTTAGGAAAGTAGAGGTGGGACCACCCAAGCCGGGGCTGACTGTGCATGCTCCCTGGAGCCTGGGGACCTAGGCCAGACCTCCAGGGCAGGGGAGGACTCAAAAGCCCTGGGAGGAGGAAGGAGAACCCCCCAAGCAGGGGGTGCCCTGGGGGATGGCCGAGTCAGGGTTCCCAGTGCTGCTGTTGCTTCTGTGTCCTGGGGCGTGGAGAGCACTGAACCCAGCCTGTCCTGGCAGCTAAGCAGGCTGGGAGGGCTTAGAGCCTGGTCACTGGGAGCCCTGGAGTCAGAGAGGTCCAGGCTCAAATCTAGGTTTCCCTACACACGAGCTGTGTGAGTTTGGCACATAACTCAACCTCTCTGGGCAGGAGAGGTTTACATTCATCTGTAAAATGGGCACAGTTATACTCTAGTAGATCTTGTAGGCTGCCTTCCTAACACTCATTCCCCTTCCCTCCTCCCTAAGGACACTCCTGTTCTGTTGAAGGAGTCACTGCTCCATGATGACAGCTGTTTACATATGGGAAGCTGGCCCCATCCCCAGAGCTCAGCCTGGGTGACGGTAGGGGAGCCACCACGCACGGTCATGGTTGCCAGTGACTGGTCAGGAGTCCAGGCATCAACCATCAGCACACGGTGTTCTACAGGGGCAGTGGGATCAGACTGAAGGGAACATCTTGTACTGGGTGGGTGGTGGTGGTGGTGTCTCTTCTCTTTCTTTCTCTCCCATTGTGTGGGAACAGTGACGCCTCTCTCTCCCCTTGCCTCTGGCAGCTATTCTGTGCCCGTGAGGGTGACCAATCCGAGGATAAATCCAACACTTCAAGGAAGGCAGAGCTAAGACAACCACAAAGAGATTGAGCCAGAGCCCTGATCATCCTACATCTAGAACCCACCCAACCTCTGGACCCTGTTAGGGGAAATAAGAAAGTCCTCATTGTCTAAGCCACGTTGAGTCCCAGCCTCTGTCAGTGCAGCCCAAGGATGCAAATGCATTTTTTTTTTGCATTTTTCATTCATTCGTGTTTTCTTATAGCCAGTCAATAAGCATTTGCTGAGTGTCTGTTACGAGACAGACAATATACCAGGCACTGGAGAAGCAGCGTTAAGTGGGCAAAAGGAGTGGAATTAATGCTCTGATTTGGGGAAACAGGTGGCCAACGAATAACGAAACAAGAAATATCAATGACCAGGGCTCCAGGGAACAGGAAACAGGGTGGCACGGGGACGGGACGTCACCGCGGCAGGGCCACCGCTGGGAAAGACCGGGGAGAAGCATTGGAGGTGGAGCCCGCCGGGGAGGGGACCGGAAGGAGCCTGATCGTGAGCGGGCCTCACAGGCCAACATGAGCGATGTGGGTTTTATTCTGGGAACACGGGAAGCTCCTGGAAAGCTCTAGACGGAAGAATGGCATGCTCTGATTGGCATTTTTAAAGATCACCAAGGCTTGGTGAGAGAGAGGAGAACAGACCCCACCCGCGGGGAACAGTGGTGGCAGGGAGACCGAGGAGGCCATTGCGGTACAACCAGTCACAGCAGCAGCAGAGAGGCTGGAGGTGGACAAGCCACTGGGATACGGCTGGAGGCACGAGGGCCACACGTCCCGGGAGAGCAAACTCAGGACGCGGGAAGAGACGAACGAAGCTCCGTGAGGCTCCGGCCTGCGCGGCGGGGTGGGGGGCACTGCCCTTTGCGGAGGCGAGGAGTTGGCAGAGGAGCTGGTCTGTTGTGAAGACGAAGGAGGTCGTGTCTGCGTGGCAAGGCAGAGAAGAGACCCCGCCACCACCCGCTGCCAACACAGGATCATCCGATCTTCAGTCCCATCATCAACCCGGCTTGTGCTCGGGCTGTCGGAGAATCCTGGCTGTCCGTGTTCAGGTCTTTGCGAGCCGACCCCGGAGGCAGGCTCTGCAGGGCCAGGCGGACTTCTCGGGCTTCTGTGATGTGGAATGGGAGGAAGGAGAGGGAGAAGGACCCGCAGTCTGGGGGGAGGGAGGACCAGGAGGCCTGGGGAGAAGAGAGACTCCAGGGGTGAGGACGGCAGAGCAGAAGCAGTTAAGGATTGCTGTGACGGCGCCTGTATCCTGTTGATGGAGAAACGCAAGCTGGGAACTTCGGTTATTTTGAAATCCCTTTTTGATTACCGGGCTGGGTTCCTTTGGTCATGATGTTGCCTTGAGACTGGACCACGGAGGCCACCACTGTCTTAGGGTCACGAGGCTGCCAGTCAGCCAGCAGCAAGTGGGAACTCTTATTATCAGGAGCTCTTCCCAACCTTGGAATGGGGACAGGCACGGG
>CAUYRT010100767.1:0-73920 GCA_963574885.1 Lepilemur ruficaudatus | reverse complement strand
TTTCTTAACCAACTTTTCAATCTGACTGACCTCTTGCTAACACAACTCTTGTTGCCTAAGAGCTTTGCAAGTTTTAGAAAACATGGACCAATCCCTCCAAAAGGATCAATGCTAGGAAAAAATTGTGTGAAATGTCTGGAAAATGTGGTTATTCTATGTAGACCTGTCCTCTGTTTCTACTGTAGCCTATTAAAGTGGTTCTGCAAATTTGTGGGGCAAAATTGTGGCTCAGAGGGTCTTCAGATGGAAGGAACCTGGGTAGAGAACACTGGACGCTTGGAAACACCCAGCCCCCAAACTCCCACTCCTCCCTGGGGCTCCCTCACGTCCCGCGGAGCTACTGGGGCCTCCTTTCCACCCTCCGAGCTCCCACAGGTGGCACTGGGCAATGCTGACATGTTGTTTTCTCTTCCTGGGCATGCGTGACATTGTCCCAGAGCTACGGATTCTGATGCTTGTTTAATAACATGGACAGTTCTGAAACGTAAATCCACTTCCATGTTGAAATACAGAAATGTCCGGAGTGATTTAATACACACTGTGCTATTCTGCTTTCAAACCAAACTCTTAATTATCACGGAGACAGTCACGAGTAAGGCCTGTCCGTCATGGCTCACAGTGAGAAGTGAGAATTCCAGCTAAACTTGTAAGACACAAAACCACACTAGAACAGCCAACTGACCAGGTGGCCGGAGACAGCCCCAGAGCAGGGAACCCTTGTCCCGAGAAGAGCCAGAGCTCGTAAGAATCTACCTAAAAACTTTCAGAAAACAAACCAGGTGGAGCACAGAGCCAGGTCTTTATGTTGAAATTGCTCAGAAATATCTGTGGAAATATGTCATTGTACTGAACGCAAGCTGGGTGGGTCAGATCTGTGAAGATGCAGTTTACCTGGCCGTTCCAGGGCTCCGGGATTCACGTCGCTCTGTCGGGGAAATCCAAGCCACGGCACCAGAGACGTCAGGGTGGAGCCGCCCTCGGTTCCTGGTGTGCTCTTGGCTGAAGAATGGCCGGACTATTACGCCAGTCCTCTGACTCCTTTCTTGGAGAATAAAACAGGCCTGTCTGTGAGAGCGGAGAAAGACAGACTCACACACTCTCTCACTCTGAAGTCTCAGGTTGTTTCCTTTTATTGGCCCAGTCCGGAGGCGAGCTCTCCCGAGGTGTGGGAAGTTATCAAATGATCAACAGGTGTCCTCAAAATTCCATCTGCACATACGAGCTCCCTCTAAGGAAGCCCACCTGGGAGAGGTGAACCGCAATGCAGATTCAAGCTAAGGGCATATTAGCTACCCTTACATTACTCTGTGTCACTTTCTAAATCCCGTGATGCCTGGGAGGAGAATTCCCAGATTGAGAAAGCATATTGCCCCCTTCCCCAGGCGTAGCGGTTGCTGGGATGGGATTAAGGGTGGGGCAGCACCACAATGGAGCGCCCGCCCCATCCTTCTTCCCAGGTGTAGCAATCGCTCAAGACAGCACCTAGGCAGGACACCCCTGGCCCGAGAACAGCCGAGATCCTAACTATCTACCTAACAACTTTGAAAAAACAAGAATAATCCACAGTTTGTAAAGAGGCAGTCCACACTGGATAATTATCTTACCTTTGTGGGTTCTTTCCTGCTCATATTATATTTAAAATTAAAGGTGGTTGGGTTCTGCAGCTGCTATTTATGAATTTTTTTTTAATAGAATGAAATGTATATTCAGCGTTTCAGACGCTAGAGGGAAGCATGTGACTGGGCTAAGCCTCCTCACATCTGAGAGCGAGGGAGGGACAGGGAGAGGGAGAGAGAGAAGCATAAAACCCAAGTGCTTCCCTGGGACAATGCCCTTTTTTGGTGGTTTTCCCCCACTGTTCTCTCCTTTCATTCTTTCCCTCCCTCCTTCCTCACCTTCCTCTCATAGCTCACCTGTTTTTCCCATGATGGTGATCTTCGTAACAGTTCAAAAGACAACCCGCTCCCCAGGCACTTACGGAACCGGGGACGAGGAGCCCGTTCTCGCCGTGAGGGATGCCGGCAGTCTGCACTCGCGGTTCCCAGCCTGGCTCCTGAGCACCGTCCCACAGTGCGTCAAGTCAGTCGGACGCAGTTTCTGGGTGTGTTTCCTCTCCGTTTTCCTCCTATTCTTCCTTGCAGGTGAGAAGTTTCCCTCTGACGTCCTTCGGAAGCTGAGGCCCCACGGGAAACAGAGCTCAGTGTTTGTTATTAGTATTACTTATTGTTATTATTAATTCCAGTTATTTTAAAATCCTATTTCTTGTTAAAACAGGTTGGAATTATTGCACTAATGATCCTTCAATTCTCCCTTCTAGATTATACAATGTTCCAGACGGTGAGAACTAGGCTTCCTGTTGGACATTTAGTGGAATCACCTGACCAAGGGACTTAGGAAAAAGAAATGTCTCTTTAAATATATGTGTATCTGGCTTAAAATAATCCCCCACCCTACAAAATTGCTATACTTCCACCTTCTTGATTGCCAACACATACTGTTGTACCATAGAATACATTTCATAATAAAATTTTGGCTTAGCGCATTAGGTCTCTGACACCTGGCGAGACACGATACTCTAACCCTATGCTACCCCGTCCCGCAGCCTCTGGCCACGTGTGGCCGCTGCGCACGTAACTTGCGGCCTGCCCACGTCGAGATGAACTGTTAGAGGAAAACACACATAGTATCTGGAGACTTAGCATGACAAAAAGAGTGTAAATATCTCATTAGTATATTTTGCCAAATACTAAAATAATATTTCAGATAGATAAGTTAAACAGTTTGTCGTTAAAACTGCTTTCATCTGTTCCTTTTAACTGTTTCATGTGGTCTAGAAGATTTGAAATGACATCTGTGGCTTATGCCGTATTTCTATTGGTCACTGCCCTCCTGTTTAACTCTGTACCATCAGAAAGTTCAAAGTACCATTTATTATATCCTGTTATTTTTAAAGGTAAAACAAATGTATGGAGAAAAAAATATGCTGAGGATATAGTCACTGAAGAGGTCTTTAAAAGAGGTCCCCCCAGTGACCCTTGGAACATTCTTTCTCATTTGAGCTCCTGTCAGTGTGGCGACCTCTGCATGATTTGCCTTTACTGAAATGTGGCAAGGAAAGCCGTTTCTTCCTTCCTGCTCTGCTTTCCTGGAAAGGCTGAGTCTTCATGTGAATTATCAGTAAATCCATCAAACTTGGACGAAGGAAGGTGCCACGTTCTAGTCACAGGACTTCCTGGGCCCGGATCCGGTCACAGTCGTCCTCTGAGTGTGACCGCGGGCTCTGCATGGGGACAGCCAGCGGCTCTCTCCCATCTGAGGTTCCCTGCACCAGGCCAGCTCACTGAGATCCGTCTCCCTGCCGGACTCCGGTGTTTACCTCTTAAATAAATACGTTGCGTTGCAGGCTGAAGAATACCATGCCACATAGTTTTCTCTCCCCTGAAAATGTCATAAAATGTGTATGGTTTATAAAAATTCATTCTCACGCCAGGAAGTTTTGTTCCCTTACTCTCGGGGTGATGAAATCGGTGGTGATAGATGATATTGCCCTAATTTTCTTTCTCCTACATGTATTACATTGTAATGGGCTTTACTTCCCTGTGGCTTTCGGTTGATTAAAGATCTCCCACCGCCAGGAGCCCAGGCGTCCGACGCCTCCGTGGCTCCCCGGGCTCCACAGCTCCACGTTTCTCTAATCTTGCGATTCCTGACTCATTGCATTCCTTCCATGCTGGATTTCGTAAGATTCTAGAAAGCATTTTGCAACACACGGGGCACGAAAGGCATCATTTATAACACATGGTAGTTACTCCTCTTTTATTTATAAATTGTTTTGTTGGAAGGCTTTTCTTTGCAGGCAGTGAATCCTCAATTCTGTTTAAACGAAATCACTGCCTCCTCTTTATTCCTACTGGGTTTTTTTACATGACTGCAATATTTTCATAGTAAACAATAAGGTAATTTTTGTCGTGGGTGTCTGCCTGTCACGCCGGCTGCAACGTGGTCGATTAACCGTGGGCTGCACACGGGCGGGTCGTCCCACTGTGACTAGACGCAGCTTGAAGACGACCAGGGTAACTGACTGACCTGCCCCTTCTTCAGTCACGGGACACGGTTTGGATATGAAAACACAGTAATTCCCGTTTTCAAACATCCAGAGCTCCCAGGCCTGTGGACTGTCCCAGGGTGCTGGGCTCTGTGATGGGAAGGTTCTGGAATCTGAGTCCGAGGCCTCCCACAGTGACCTGGACCCTTTGGGCTTTTCCAGGCCTCACTGCTCAGACATAAAACGAGGGTAATGAAAGACTCATGGGACAGGATGGATTCTTACGGGTGAGGGTTTAATGCAATGATATTGGCAGTGTGCACGGTAGTGTCAATATTGCCTCACTTTTCATTATTCGAATTGCTTTACAAATGGCTACCACCCGGAACCCAGTCATCCTTCCACACGGCTCTGCCAGGATGTCTCCAGCTTTGTGCAAGAAACGAAAGACAGGAAATTGCTGAAGTGCCCGGAGAGATCAGGATACCAGAATATTTCTCTCCCTGGTTCCTGCAACAGTATGGCTTTGACAAATTTTAAACCTACATCCAAATTTTCTGGGACCAAAACCAACATATGGCTCACTTGCAGACTGCCTGCTGCGCCTTTGGGTGGTGGCTTTGCTACTCACCCTGCGGCCATTCCCTGGGGCACCTGTCCCAGGTAGAGCCGGGAGGCCTGGGTGAAGATGGTGACGGGCGCCTGGGTGGCCCTGGGACACCGCTGCAGAGAGTGGGGGCCCTGAATTCTGCCTGCTGCTCCCCAGCAGGTGGGGGTGAGATCTGAGGGGTAACCTGGACTTCCCTGCATCAGACCTCTCATCTTCTCAGACGCGCCGTCTCCACTGTAGCGACTGTGGAGTCCCAGGCAGACACATGCAGGACCCGCCACCTTAAAGCAAGTCACCATCGCACTGGAAGAAACAATGTTCCTGTTTGATTTGGAATGAAAGTTAATAGCATCAATTAATGATGCTATAGATTTTTTAATAGACTTTATTTTTTAGACCAGTGCTAGGTTCACAGCAAAACTGAGCAGCAGGTACAGAGATTCCCTACATACCTGCTGCTGCCCCACAGGCACAGCCTCCAACACTGTCAACGGCCCCCACCGGCGTGGTGCCTTCACCACAGTCAACGAGCACCGACCCGTCATCATCCCCCGGAGCCCGCAGGTCACACGAGGGCTCTCACACCAGGGCTCCCTCTTGCTGTCCTACGTTCCGTGGGTTTGGGCACACGCACAGTGACATGTGGCACCCCTGCAGCAGCACGCGGAGTAGTCTCACCGCCCCAAACCCTCTTGCCCTGCGGATGCCCCTCCCAGTAATTTGCTACAGATTTTGTCATCCTCAACGTCACATCTCAGTTTGACATTTTTCTTATTGAAACCCGAAGGTAACTCTGGCCCAGTGACTTTGTTCTGATCATTATTATCAGCCAACGAATCCAAATTCCACCCGACTTGGGTGGTGCAAAGGCAATACCTGTAACCAAAGCTCTTGTACCCCCGTAATGTTCTGAAATAAAAAATGAGTAAATAAAATACAAAGTGCAGCTACAAAAAAACAAAGCTCTGCATTTGAATTTGCAAATGTTTCGCGTGGACACGGCGTTCTTTGGAGAAGCTGGCGGCGCGCGGCATAGCAAGTGTGTTCGGAGAAAAGCCTTCCGCTGCAGCGTGCGGTGGGTGGGATTTAAGAAGCAATTTTGAAGGGTACAGTACTACGAGTGGTATAATTTGATATTATATTAAATTCCACCTTCCAGAAACAATGTTGCCCAGCCACACCTGGCATTTACAGTCCCTAAAGCAGTGGGCTGGGTGAACTCACCCCCGAGGACACCGTGGCCCCTCCTGGGGGCAGAGGGCCTGACCCCACAGTGCCGCGGGACTGGCCGTCCAGGGACGGCTTCGACCACCGAGGCTCAGAGTTTAAGGGAGACGCCACGTGAACTAAGGCTAGCGTGGGCATCGTGTGGGCTGCCCTTTCTCGCTGACTTCTGATTATGTTCCCCTCACATTACACGATAAAATAATGCCGAGGACGATTCTGGTATCCTGGAGGTTTCCCTCACCTGTTTCTTTCTTTTTTTTTTTTTAAATTTAATCCTCAGCCTGTCTTCAAATGAATTAAAAGTTCTGATTTATTTCCAGGGCCTTATTAAAAAAAACTCCCTGAAAAGCAAATACTATTTGTAGCGGTGACAGGCAATTAGCAGAGCATTTAGATTTATTATGAAGCACTTGCGAAAGTGGTCTTTTGTGTTTCTTTTACAGGAGTTTTAAAAATTCACTTAAAGATAATGGGCTGAGATTGTCTGATGCCCATTCGATTGCAAATGATAGTGAACACGTGTTGAGTCCCAGCGCGGCGGGCGTTGCCACGGTTTTGTGTCTTATTAAATAGGCTTCCCGAGAACACCCATAGGATGGTACCACGACCTTCCTTTCAGAGGCCAGAGGCCGCAGTTCAGACTAAACGAGATGGTACGGAAACCGCCGGGGCTTGCCTGGCGCAGGTGCCCCGTTCTTTCCGACAGTAACCGCACTGCTCCCTCTGAGCTTGCTTGTTTTCTGCCAATAAAATTAATTTCCTCTGATTCCCTTCCAAGTGTTCTTCCCCTTCCTAATTTTTACTTTCCTCTAAAGCATCACTTATAAAGTGGGATTTCCCCAGGTCATTTAGGACTAAAACAATCTTACCGTGCTCTGGGAGATGCTACCTGCGTCTGTTGTCCTGACGTTGACTTATCTACCGACGTTGACTTGACTGTCAGTCAGCACTGCAATGAAACCCGTGGTTACTTTTCCCAAATCAACTCTCGAGGTAAAAAAAAATACCCTCACATTCTTTCAAACCTAGGTTTCTCCTAAAGACTATACTTTATGCACACACACATACACACACACATGCACACACATGTGTACATATACGAGAAAATAAACAGGCATTATCGAGTCTTTACAATGCAAATGTTGTTTCATTTCCTTCACAACGCCATTGACGAAAAGTACTGCTGATACTAACATTAATAAAATAGCACGCTATATTATAATATGTAGCTGTTTTAGTATGACTATGTTACGACCACCTTTAATAACTACAGCATTAATAACCGCATCACTGATAACTACATCATTACAGTAAGTACAGAGCTTACTGTTAACAGCCGTAGTCACAGCAGCGGTAATTTCCTGAGCACTTATTCTGTGCCCAGCGCTGCGTGGTGCCAGGGCTCACACTATCCCTCAGCTTCATGGCAGCCTGTGCAGCCGGCAGGAGAACGCTTCCAGGTGAGGGGTCAGCCACCTGCGCACGCTCCACACCTGGGGCAGGGGTGCCCCTGGGCCTGGTGCCTTTCGCACCCGCAACCCTCGCCGGCGGGGTGCTCCCTGTTGCTCAGGGAGTCTGGTTTTTCTGCAGGGCAACTTTGACGACCCTAAATTCCACATTTTGATTTTTCTTGCCTTTTTCACAGAAGGCCAATTTCTTTTTGCAGATGCGATGGCGAGTGTCAACGCTGACTTATGAATGTCCCTGCAGATGTGCCGCGTGAACGTGGTCAGATATTCTCAAATGTTTAGTGAAGCTGTAATTTCTGGCATCTGGCCCGGATTGCCTTGAGAGCCACTGAAAGTTTCTGTAAGTTCTAATATTTTGGCATCTAATCAACAACTCCTAAAAATTTCCTTTTGCATTAAGAAACAAATACACAAATTTTTTAATCAATGTATTTTCTGATGTTTCATTAATATAGCAAATGTGTACAATTTGACCTAAGTATTTCAGTGGAGGAGAAAGGACATTTCAAATACAATTGTTAAAACACGGTACCAATGAGGATGGAATGCACTGTGGATATACATATGTTTTTAGGATTTTAGAACGATTTTTACAAAGAGTCTTTGATGGCACTGGAAAACGTGGAGCATATGAAATTTATAAGCAGCACAATCTCAAATACATTAGAATATGAATATAATTTTTTTTATAAGAAGATTAGAAAATACTAAAAATGCTAATAGCTATTTAACAGCTATTATCTCTGGGTCTTGGGATTTCAAATGATTATTATCTTCTCTTTTATATTTTTATGCATTTTAAAATTTTTCTACAGTGAACATGTATTTCTTTTATAATTAAAGAAATACGTTTTTAAACTAAAAAAGGTGGAGAAAGATTACGAAGTTTTACCACATACATTTTATCAGTAGGGATGTTCTGGTAGGTACTGTGGCCTCAATTAAAGCCCTTTTAATGTTGATATTTGTCCCTGCTGCCGTGTAAACCTTCTCTAAGGAAACCGAGCAGCATAGCCGGCTCCGGCCTTATGGAGAGTCTCTGCTCAGATCTCTTTCAACTCTGCTCTAAAACCGTTGTTAAGAAAGACATTGGCAGGAAATTTTGTTCTCGAGGTGTTTTTTCATGACCATTAATTTTCTACTTGCGTCCCATTTTCCTTTGACTTTAGGAAATTTGATTTTTATTGTCCTCTTAGGAGGCTCGAGGGCATAGGGTATGAATACCCTAGCATTTTCCCCCCCGAAGACTCTTATTTAAATTTAGATTATGGCCACATGAAAAATTTGTTGGTAAAAGTAATCAGTAGGGCCATATGTTAGAGTTTCAAAAATCACCCTAATTTCCATTTAACTCGCATCATAAAAATCACCCTCCCATTCAATCAGACTATTATAAGGTGTTTTAGATGAGTGATGAGTGAACGGCGGCAAGGCGCGAGCTAATAAGGAGGCCTTGATCTTCCCGAGAGCTATGAATCATCGTCTTCCGCACGGTCCGGTTCCCCTCTCTCGTGCTCGCACACACACACACGCACGCACACACGCACGCACACTGCCGAAAGCAAAGCCATAAAAAAGAAAGCTCTTAAGAGTCCATAAAAGCGTGAGTAAGACTTTAAATTTTATTTTTATTTACTAGGAATTAATGGAACAAGAGCCGAGGCGCAGGGCGTGATTCATCCCGTCCTGCCAGCGGCCCTGACGCTCCCACGTCCCGGGGGACTGACTCTGGCTCGGGGAAGATCTAGCACTCCCGGGGAGAACCCTGTCGTGTCTCCAATGACCGCCAACCAGCGTGCTTTCTGATGGCTTTAATTTTTAATGCGTGCTGTCGTTAGAGCTAACAGCTCTCTGTACGACCCGCCCAGGTCAGTTAAGGGAAGGCTTCCTCGCTAGTTAGATAATTATGAGGCGCAACTCATTTAACGTGCCCAGTGATTCATGTTTAATGTCAGTGTTGCAGGCAGGTTTGAGTGACCTGTGTATGGCATTGTGGTGTTTTTAAAAAGACAGCTCATGGCAGGATAGGCGTGTGTTTGGGAAAGCCTCCGGCTTCGACAACCGCGTTCCTTTCTTTCCATCTCGCTGTTTGGCTTGACGCAGCTTGCGGGACTGAATCTGTGGCCTCCACACACAGACAGCTGATTCTTGCCCCACCACGAGCCCCAGTGCCTTACGTAGTACAAGGACAGCCGTCGCAGTCGGGCACGTTTGCCTGATCTGTCCTTTCATAGCTGTAAGGAAGCCAGCGAAGTGTGTTTTCTTTACTGCCAAAGGCTGTGCATTGTATATAAATATTTTCTGATGATTCAAACAACATTCCCAGTTAGGCATTAAATATATTTTGCCTGCTATGAAAATTGGCCTAATGAAAAATGATCAAAATGTCAGGGTCCACAAGGCCAGAGGGAATCGGTTCACAAAAAGAAAGAAGAATTCAAAATTTTCGGTTTCATTTTCTAACTTTGGCTATTAAACTTTTTCAAACGACTTTGTGAAGTTACAAATCTGCTTGGTTTGGGTGTGTGCTTTACCTGCTGAGAGAATGGACTTCCAACTGGTTTAGCTAGTCAGGAATTTACTAGAAGCCGTACCGCAGGACTTACCTTTCAGTGGGTTTGTATTAATTTTCTGTTAATAAATAACATCTCCCGCCAATTCCCCCAAAGCAAAGGTGGGTCTATCCTCAGGGCCCCAGGACGTGCTCAGTGACATGTTACGTCTTGGGAGTGAGTCCTGGACAGCAGAGCAGACCACACTGTGAGCTGAATGCCGGCGTGGATTTGCAGGGGGCTTGGAAACTCGACTCCGAGATCTTTACTGCAACCGTTTTACGGTACGTGTGTCTGTCTCCGTCACTATCCGTGCAGACAAAGGAAGGTGCCGCTCAAGTGTGGCTGCAGGTGAGAGGGTGGCCTTCGTGGAAGCAGGTGGAACAGTCTTAGTTTCCCAGCGTCTTGCAGTTTCACACATTCAGCTCCACCGGCATTTTCATGGAAATGCTCGGATAGGTTCGGACTAGAGTTTTCAATTTTCTTCCAAATTGAGACGGAGCCCAGACATTTGGCCACAGAAATTACATCTAGAAACCACCTAACCTGGGAAATTTGGCTTTCTGGGGAACACAGGTCTCTCTCTCTCTCTCCGCATCCCCTGCACTATGGAGTTCTTATCACTTTATTACTTACCGACAACATGGGAAATCTTCCTTCCAATAAAAGAAACAACCTGTTTCAACTGTTTCTTTTCAAGAGAAATCCTACTGAGTTCTAAAGCAAAAATTTATTACTGAGAAAAGCCTCTAATTTTAAATTAAGAATCTATTTTTCTTTTAGAGTGATTAGAAAATATTTGAAAACCTATGTAAATAAATTAGGGATGTGTGGAAAATATGTGCGTCCCTCATTGCTATTTAGAAACATTAAAATAAATCACTTGCATGTTCTTCCACTAAGCATTGCTCTGCTCGGAGCTCCATGTGAAATTCCAGAACTGTTGCTTTCCTTTTAGGAGTGCCAGAACAGTGGTGCATTTGGGAAAGGTACGCAGGGTTCTGGGATTTACGTCCTTTGGCCGTCTTTCTTTGAGTTCTGAATAAAATACAAATTAAGATACAAATAGTCCTGGATCATCTTTCAACCACACTTGCCCTGCACACAAGCTCACCATCCGCACTCTTCCCAGACCCTCCACATGCCTTTTGTGGCCACCTAATGTTTCACTGATATTCAGAAACACTATCACCATGGGAATTTGCAAATTTTCTCCCTAGAAGTTGGATAAACTGTATTAACATAATTCCAAATCCGATTGCTTTGATGTGGTGAGGACAGGAAGCCGTTTTGCCATTTGCAGTCATGAATTTGAGAAGATGAAAAAAAACGTGGAGCGGTCCGTGAGGATATTTTAAAAATAATGACAGTTCGGCAAACACGTTTGTCCTCGGTGCAGCATCCTGTGGCCGTGGAATTCCAAATAACACCTTTGTGAATTATCCTAAGCGGAGGGAAGAGTGAAGGACACTCTCACAGACCCATCACCAAATTTCGGCAAATATCAAGGTTTTGCTGTATGTGCTTCATTTTCTCTCCTCCACTTTCCGTGTGGAATTATTTCAGTGGGCTTCTCCTTACGCGTCATTTCCTCCCCACGTCCCTCCCCAGGCGTCTTTACACAACGTGAGGATTCTGTCTGGAGGCCACTGTCACGCTGACAGCGAGGAGCTTGCTTTCCGTCATTATTCAATGCCCAGTTCACGCTCGGACTCCCGCGGTACTTTCTGCAGGCAGTTGATTTCTTTGACAGGTTCTGACCCGGTCCACGTACCGTCAGAGGCTCTGTGCGTCTCTTCCCCTCGCTCCTCCCTCTTCTCCTGCCACCGCCGTGAAGACTGCCCCGTGTGGCGGCGAACTTCGTGTGCCGACGTGGCTGCACCACGTGCTCAGATACGTGGGCAGATGTCGCTCTGGGTGTTTCTGGGAGGTGGTGCCGGGATGAGATTATCGTTTAAATTGGTGGATCTGAGAAAAGCAGCTTGCCCTCCCCGAAGGCTGGGCTTTGTCCAATCAGCCTCAGGCCCGAGGAGGACAGAGGCCTGGGCTGCCCTCCCTAGGAAGGGCCCGCAGCACGTGGCCTTGCGACTGGCCCCGTCTCCAGCGGCTGGCGCGCCCTGTGGACTTGGACTTGCCAACCTCTGTAACCGTGTGAGCCAGCTGTTCGAGACAATTCACTACGCACACACACATCCCATTGGGCCCGGGAACCCTAATCTATCCTGCAGTCTGAGTGTGTCTTTCGCTTCTCTGTGGGGTCTTCGTGAGTCCCCCAGCTCCTCTGTTGCTGTCTGTGCGAATCCCAGAACCTCCTGTCCACTGCACTAGGCACTATCCACGGGCAGCTGTCGAAATTCAAAGGAGCTAGAACGAAACAGAACCGAGAGTTCTCAG
The DNA here is from genome assembly GCA_963574885.1 of Lepilemur ruficaudatus. Lineage (NCBI taxonomy): Eukaryota > Metazoa > Chordata > Mammalia > Primates > Lepilemuridae > Lepilemur > Lepilemur ruficaudatus. The sequence continues at coordinate 61,623 of CAUYRT010100767.1, read as the reverse complement.
CGGCCCTGGCCACACGTACACATGCAAGTGCTCAGTAGCCGCAGGCATCCGGGCGCTGCTCGACTGGAGACGCGGGGACGGGACGTGTCCGTCCCCACAGAGGGCTGCTCTGCACGGACAATACTCCGCACGCGGAGCGTGGACCGGCCCTCGGTGTTCTCCATCCCTCTCCTGCTGCTCACACGGGCCTTGCTCGAGCTCAGCCCCACTGAGAAGTCCCCCTCACCCCACGTGGGCGGTGGCCTCTCCCTGTGGCGCATCCCTCGCTGACTCGTCGCCTCTGGCCCCGTCTGCACCGGCTGCCCTGGCTCGCGGGCCTCTGGACTCCAGCTGAACCACACCGGCCTTCGCAGGTCTGTGGCTCGTGGGAGATCTCAGCCTCCGTGAGCTCGTGGGCCAAATCCTGTGATAAATCTCTCTTTTCCTCTCTCTCTCCCCACCTCTCCACACACACACACACACACACACACACACACACACACACACACACACACACACTGGTTGAGCATCCCTAATCTGAAAATCCAAAATCCGAAATGCTGTAAAATCTAAAACTTTTTGAGTGTCAGCATGGCACCCCAAGTGGAAAATTCCACACCTGACCTCATGTGATAGGTCCCATGTATTATTAAAAATATCACATAAATTTACCTTCAGGCTGTGTGCACAAGACATTTATGAAATATAAAAGAATTTCATGTTTAGACACTGATCCTATCCCCAAATGTATTTGCAGATATTTGGAATATAGGCAAAAATTTTCAAAATCCCCAAAAAATAAAAAATCTGAAACACTTCTGTCTCAAGCATTTTGGATAAGGACACTGCATGTATGCAGTATGTATATACATGCACGTGTGTGTGTATCCTATTGGCTCTATATCTCTGCAGAACCCTGATTAATGCACTGAATTAAGGGCTCGCCCTGCCCCAGGTAAGGCGTCATTCTTTGGTTCTGGGCACTAGGACTTAAACATGTATTCTGGGAGATGCAATTTGACTCATAATGCCCCTGGTGACTGCTGTCCCTCTGAGGGACAGCACTTCGAGTCTCCAGCATTGTAGGGAGAATTAGGCCAGGACACGCTTCACTCATCGACAACGGAGTCGGACGTTACGTGAGAGCCCTCGGTGTGCGGGGCTGTGGGGACGAGTGGGCGGGACGGGGTGGGGAGTTACTGTGGCAGTGGGCAGCCTGCGTGGGCCTCCTGGGCTCCCTCGCATCCTGCTGGCTGTGCCAAGACTGGAGGCCCCAGTGCTCTGCTGTCCAGGCCATTTCTCAGTGATGTCTACGCCACTGGTCACCTCGAGGCAGGAGGCAGCGACTTCTTCTTCCCCGCAGAGGACAGCAGGCGGCTTACTGCTTGCGACTAAAACAGAGGATTCAGAACTCGAGGTCCCAGGTGGTGGTGCAGCGTCCACCGGGCAGGCTGTGTCTCGCCATGGGACCCGGGGCAGGGGGTCCTGCACGGACACGAGGCACTCTGCTCCATGTTCCACGGCAGCAAACACCTTTGTCTCTGTCTCGAGTGTCTCTCGCCTTCTGGCATCGTCCATGAGGCAGCAAGAGGTGACCCCACCATCTGGCGAGAGGGGAGGCACCAGATCCCAGCCTGGCAGGTGTGCAGACGGACAGGTTGGTCCTGCGGGGGGTGGATTCTCCTGCCTTCCGCTTCACCTGCAACTTCAGCAATGGATCACATTCCCACAGGCTTTGCTACTCGCCAAGAACTTTCCTAAGTGTGTGTGCGTGTGTGTTCATTTACCCTCCCAGCGAGGGTTTTACTGTTCTAACGCTGTGGAAGGTAGGGCACAAGGGCTAACAGTTCCCAAGGCCACAGCACAGGAAAACACGCGGCCAGGAGGCTGGCTCCCAAGTCTGTGCCTTTCTTAGGGCATGAGAGGGGACCCAACGAACATGAAGCTGTTTCCACCCCCTTTCCCTTCACCACTTCTAGACCGAAGGACGGTGGGAGAAACAGGCCGAGAGGGAGAAGAACGGTGGGTGAGCAGAGCTGAGCAGCCACAGGACAGTGGCGTGGTGTGTGCACTGAGTCAGTCCAGTGGCCCCGGGGTGCAGGAGCCCCAGCCCCAGAGCCGAGGCCTGTGCCGAGACAGGAAGAACGAGGGCTCCCGTGGACTTTGCCATGCAGGTTTCACCGGTTAATCTCTTTTCCAGAACATTAAAGTAGGTGAACAAATATTGAAAATTGAAAAGACTATTAAAGCTCACAACCTTATTTTAAATTGAAATATTTTACTTATACCCAAATCAGAATTTATTATAATTTTACCTTCTTGGCTTTAAAGGTAGCAAAGCCATCAAAAAATATTTCTAAAATTGACTTCTTTCCTTCCTTACCTCATTTTCAATGGAGCGTTGTGAATTAAGCCAAATGAGAGATAGTGCTTTGGATGGATTTAATACGTTAGCAAAAGGTATGAATATTCTCTCTGAATTTAAAAGTGAATGGGGAGGAAAGGTGAAGGAGTTGGAAATGTATGAGTCACCAGATGGGAGTATCAATTATTACGGGGAAAGCGGATCTCAAATAGAAATTTAGGAGATTTTAGATGTCCTAATTTAACATTTGACATGAAGAAATGTAAAATAAAACAAAATGTCTTCAGACTTTGAATTTTTAATTCAAAAAAGTTATTCTGCACGAATATATCTGATTTTCAAAAAGTAGCCACTGCCTTAGCTCTGAAACATTGTGATGATTTAAGTTCTGGACAGATTTCCTCTGAAGTGGTTGGTTTTAAGCAACCTACAATGTCAGTAGTTTGTAACAGAAAATCAAGACCATGTTTGCATCTTGTAAAAGTCCCTTGTGAGTTTTGTTAGTGAAATTTTGTTCCAATTTGGAAGTGGTCTTCAGAATTTTTAAACTATATGAGTCACAGCAATGTCCTGGGAGAGAGGTTTCAGTAAATTGAAGTTAATTTAAAAAAAATTGCTGAACATGACAATTCTCTCATGGAAAATGAGGTGTGCAAAGAAGTAGATATAGAAAATGTTATTGATGAGTTTGCTTTCATCAAAGTTAGGAAACTAAAATTATAATAAATTTTGGTTTGGGTGTAACTAAAACATCTAAATGTAAAATAATGTTAATCATGCTGTGAGTTTTAATACACTCACTTTTAAAATTTTCAATATTCTTAAATTAGCTTAATGTTCCAGAAAAAAATCAACTATGAAACAACCCAAGTGTCCATCAATACATGAGTGGACTAATAAAATGCGGTGTGTGTATACCACAGAGTACTATTCAGCTATAAGAAGCAACGGTGATATAGCACCTCTTGTATTTTCCTGGATAGAGCTGGGACCCATTCTTCTAAGTGAAGTATCCCAAGAATGGATGGACAGGCACCACATGTACTCACCAGCAAATTGGTATTAGCTGATCAACACTTAAGTGCACATATAGGAACAACATTTATCAGGCATCAGGCAGACGGGAGGGGGGAGGAGGGGATGAGTATATACACATATAATGAGTGCGATGTGCACCGTCTGGGGGATGGACATGCTTGAAGCTCTGACCCAAGGGGGGCAAGGGCAATATACATAACCTTAACATTTGTACCCCCATAATACGCTGAAATAAAAAAAAATTACTGAAACCATGTTTATGAATTAAAATGAATAAAAACATGTATGAGGTGAGGGGGATCACATCTTCCCTGCACGAGGCTCCAATTTGGCTGAAGATAGCGTTGTTGGATCCTATCTTTATTGAAAATATTGATATTTTGTTCATGATGGATTTTTTTTGCATTTTTTGGACTTTTTTGTTTTGATTTTTAAAGATATTATATGGAAATATTATTCATCTTGACAGCTGAGCACCTAGGAGCCCCCAGGAAAGTGCCTTTTTTGCCTTCCCCTAACGCTGGCCTGGTGGAGAGCTGCTGCCCGAGGGCTGCAGAGAGAGGCTCTGTGGTCTCTATTTCTGGCCACTCTATGCCCAGAATGTTCCCTGGTGCAGCTGTGACCCAAACACACTTTCCCGGGAGCTGGGGCTTCCGAGGTGCCAAAGTGTGGCTCCGTAGCAGGAGCTCTGGCTGAATCTGACGTGGAAAGGGCCCTCCGGCAGGGGCACAGGTTATACTTGATCCGTTTGGAAATATTTCAAACATTTTTGAATTTCCAAGTGTTTGAGGAATTAGGAGACCGTCCAGCTGGAATGACATCCACAGGGGCGAAGCTCCTCTTCCCCCGTTTCACAGATCCTTCTCTCTAGACAGCTTTTTCGATGTGAAAAACCAGGTTGCAAGTTCCGCTGCTCAAGTTGTGGGGAGTGGGATGCCCTCATTTCACAAATCCTCCCTGTCTGAGAACTGTCTGGGGGGGCACCTAAGCCTGCCTGCTCAGAAATAACGCAGCAGAAACAACACCCACCGGATGCCACGTCCACAGGAAGCTGGGGCGCGGTGAGGTGGGCGCAGGGCTGGGCTCCTCTTCGTGGCTGTGGAGACCCCCTGGGGGACAAAAGCAAGAGGAGGCCAAGCCACCCTCAGTAATCCGCCCTGGGCCATTCTTGGTTCTTTGTGGTTAGTGGATTTATCATCAACTGGGTTGAGCAAGGCCAGGGAGAAGTCTGAGCGGTGGCTGAGGGTAGAAAGTGCTAAACCCAGGCAGGTTGGAAGACGTCTCCTCCTTCCTTGGTCTTCACACTCAACACATGACGTGAGGCATTGCAGGGGATGAGCTCACTGTGCAGCCCTGTCTTTGCCCCGTCGAGGAAGCACTTGCTCTGGGGGGCTCTTACCAATTTCTCTCCGTGAAGTTGTCCCACACTTGCCTTGCGGTGAGAACCTTAGCTTTCTAGGAAATAATATTAAGTGTGAGAAACATAACTAGTTTCAGGATCTTAGTTCAGTAACATTCTCCTAAGAAAGCCCATGTTCTAGTGTTGGTTAAAGAACGACGACACAACCTACAGCAAGCACACAATTTCTCTGCGTCTGTCTGAGGGGCACGAATGCTGCCCAGGTGACTGGCCCCCGCCAAGGGAGCAGGCAGCACACACAGCCTGAAATTTCTGCCAGCTTCGCACCGTCCGTTCTGCTGTGCTGTGCTGACGGGCAGACACTCCTTTCCCGAGTTCCTGGAATCTGGTTTGGGATAATAGTTTTCTTTCTCCCCGGTAACTGTCAACCGCTTCCTGTACATTTCGTACACGGACAATGCCGAACCTGGACTGACACAGATGAGAAGACAGGCCTGTGGATTCTACACACACAAATAAAGATGATGATGACGACGGAGGGAATTGTTACACGGACAGGGAGAGGTCTGAGAAACGGTCACTGTCGGAAAACGGAAGGCTGTGTTTGTTCACACAGAAGGTTTTAAAAAGTGCTCTCTGGTGGTTTTTCCCTTCCGTGTGATGCCCACCCGACACGGCAACACAGCAGCCGCGTCGCACGAGGTTGGGGTTAGCTGCGTTTCCTCATCGGACAGAAGCCACCCTTGCTCAGCGCAGGCTGTGACACGCTTTCTGGAACGATTTGGTCCACGGTTGACCTAGTGGACCTTGTTGTTATTGTTATAATTTTAATGAGAGTCTGAACTCATTTCTCATTGTCTGGTGGGAATGTGGGAAATTGACCAAGGAGGACTCACGCTGTTAGCCTAGATTTTTAAAAAAAATACGATTTCTCTTTTATAGCCATTTGCTTTTTTCTTCTAAAGGCGAAGCACAGGAAAATCACGACGAGCAGAGGATTCCGGTCCACAGGGTCTCACGCTCCTCCCGCTGGAGAGCTAGCTGACATTTTTCTTTTTTCTCACTGAGCGGATGTTTGCACGGTTGCTGATGTTAACAGCTTGCACAGCATCTTCCTAAGCATTTCGACTGATGGATCCTCTGAGGAGGCCTGAGGGGCAGACAAAGGCTGCAGGGGCACTTCCCACGGATGCTCAGAGGTATTAGATGATGTGCCCAAGGTCAAAGCTCACCTGCAGTTATGACTGGATGAGCCCCCCATCATGTGTTGAAGCCCCACCCTGCGCATACCACGTGACTGCATTTGGAGTAAAGAAGTAACAAAGGTTAAGTGAGGTCACAGACCTTGGTCCTAATCCGATGATCGGTGCCCTCGTAAGAAGAGGCACCGGAGAACTCTGCTGCTCTCTCTGTACTGCATGAGGACACAGCCAGAAGGCAGCCGTCTGCAAGCCCGGAAGAGAGCCCTCCCCAGCACCCAACCACGCGACACCACGATGAGCTTCTAGCCTCCAGGGCTCGGAGAAAGAATGTCTGTTGAATTAACAGAATACCTGGTTTCTTGTATTTTTCTATGGCAGCCAGGGCAGGAACAAGTACCCAAACATGTGGAAGCAGCTTTGGATCTGGGTGCTGGGTAGAGATTGGAGGACTTTTCAGGGACCTGCTGGGAAAAGCCCCGATGGCTATGAAGGGATTGTTAGAAGTGTGGGCGGTGGAGATGATCTGGCGAAGGCTGGGAAAGGAGCCAGGAGGGCTGGAGAGAGTCCCCGTTGAGGTCTCAGAGGAAGGGAGGACAGGCAGTTGGGAGCTGGAGGCGGGTTGTCCTCGTCACAAAGAGGCAAAGCACTGGGCTGAACTGGGTTCTGGTGTTTTGTGGAAGGTGGAGTCCATCGGCGATGACACTGGATATTGAGCCGAGGAGATTTCCCAGCAAAGTGTGGAAAGTGCAGCCTGGCTTCTCCTCATGGCTTATAACAAAATGTGAAAGAGAGAGATACATTGTAAGAATGACTAAGCAAAAAGGAACCAGAGATGCAGATTTGGGAAACTCTCAGCCTGTCTATATGGCCTGTGTTGCCAACATGAGGAAGTTCATTCTAAGTAGGGCACCAAGGGTGTGTCTGAGCAACCATGGGATGCAGAGGTTCGTGGGGTGTGGACCATGAATGTACGTGCCTCCTCAGAGGGAGATGGGGTGGAGACTCGATGACACCTGCAGGGACACTGCCGGCCGGGACTGAAGGAAACAGAGGACATGGGACAACGCGAAGGAAGGCGGCCAGGGCTGGGATGCCACAGGGCGGGACCAGAGAGGTATGCAGTTATACACCTGTCGCCTGTCGAGACAGTGGAAGGTGACCCTGATGGGGATTCAGAGATCGCCAGGGCCACCTCCTTGGTGGCAAAGGAAGGGGCCACCACCTCCAGGATGCCATGGCTCAGAAACTGCAGGGAGAAACAGCAGAACCCCCACATCTTCTTTCTGGGTCTGAATGAAGATAGCTATTTTCACTGAAGTTTTTAGATTTTTTAAAAAAATCTCTTTTCACCCTAGCAGACTTTTAAAACATGTAAATCTTCTATTGATTCCATTCTCCAGTATTGCGTAGTTAAAGCCCAACGGAGTTCTCACGTGGTTCTTAACCAGAGATAAGAATAGAGAGAATTTGGCTTGTTTTACTTAGACGAGATGTGGCTGAGTCGGCACATCTTAGCTCTCTTTCCCCAGCAATTAAGCCACAGCTAGACTATTGTTTTTCAAAAGCACTTCTTCAAAAATACACAAAATATATGGGAAAAAATGCCTGTCCCAGCAAAGGTAAAAATATCAATGGTATAAATATTATTGATAACAAATTCAAATAGCAAGGAGTCCTGGGATGTTATTTAAATATCTATTCCAGGTTACCCTGCTGGGGCAGGAGTCAGTGAAGCTGCCCACACACGTGGGGCTCCCTTCCAGGTGCTCTCTGTGGGCCCCTCGTGGGTTCCTGGCGTGGGTTCCCGAGAGTTCACTCGATTAGGAGAAGCTCCAAGGCCGACTTCCATCCTCCCGCCAGTACGTTCACAGTGGGTTTAATCTTCGCAAAGGAAAAGGATCACAGTGCACACTGGTTGGGGATGGACCACTTGTGAGTTGTTCTAGATACTTTACGGTCTCCTCTGATCTCCACAAGGGTGAGATGAGTCGAATCTGCACAGCTCTGCGGGACGGGAAGGGTGGAGCCCGGGTGTCTCCGCGGGGGCAGCTCAGGCAGCAGTTCCTGGAAAGATCACGTGTGCACCGGTGGGTGAGGCGCTGTTCTGGCGGCTGCGCCCACGCCAGGGCTTTCTGCACCTTTATCCGGGCGGCCACTGTGATTTCTTTTCCTTTCATGATATAAAAAGCTCAGTTCTTGTAATATTCTTCTTATTTCCTTGGTTCTCTAGTGGCTGGGGGAGCAGGCTGAGGGGGGAGCAGCTCCGAGCAGGCTGGCGATGGCCGGCGCAATCAGAGCCACAATTAGACAGCGATTCACATTATGTAAAAGATCCATCACGCCGCCGATCAGCGCGATGCGACAGGCGTCCCGCTTGGCAGTGATTGCCGAGTCCTCCCCTCGTGGGGCTGTGGTCGCAATCAGTGCTGGGCAAACGCCTCACGGGGTGTCGGCACTGGCAGTCTGACAGGGGCGTGTGCATGCGTGTGTGTGCGTGTGCACATGCGTGACAAGGAGTGTGCATGGATAGGCAACGTCGCAGTCCAGAGGAGGCTGTGCTGAGTGTCACAGATCAAAAGGGCTATCAAAGGTGGAAAATGCATAAAGGGAAAGTAACACGGGCAGACGTGAAAGACTTCCAGTTAAACTTCCTTCGGGATCGTGCGCAGTGTGAGAAGGGAAGGCAGCTGACGCTGTGCGTTTTCACTGCATGGACTTCGGCACAGGGAGCACTTCAAAGGCTCGGAACGGATCTGCCCAAAAGTGAACATTTGGTGGAAGTCTGGTGCACCCACGTGACTGGACACAGGGAAGCAGCTGGCTGGAAAGAAAGCCTCAGCCTCATGCTTTCAGGCTTCAGTCAGTGAGCTACACTGTGCTTGGTAAAAATAGATTTCAGTCTTGGAATAAAATGGAAACTCAGGTATATAAACAATTTTTCTCTATTTTGCTCCTAAGATTTCCATGTTAAAATGGCAGCATATTTTCATATGCCTAGTTGGGAGAAATTACTTTTCTAAAAATTCTGCTTTTAAATAAGACACGGAGGCCCGGGTCCCCAGGGCCCGAGGTCACTGGGCAGGCAGTGGCCGTGGACGCGTTTCTGGAAGACAGAACGTAGCTTTGCTTTCGCTCAGTGAGGTTATCGGTCCCGAGTGAGGAGTTAACACAAATGAACGACTTAACTTTCTTCTAGAATATGAATCTTACTAATTGTGGTTATGAAAATGAAATCTGAGCTCTGAACCATTGAAGGGCGGAAGGAGAAGGCCAGGCCGGCATTGGCAGAATCTGAGACAGGAGCCCAAACCCGAGTCCATCTCCAGGGAACCGGGAGAGTGTCAGGAGGGCGCTGACGTGCGTGGCGAAATCCAAGGAAATCTTGGGGCATCTGTAGCCCAGCAGGTGTCCCCTTTCTGTATTTAGGCGAAGTATTAGCAAGTTGATAGGCCCGACTGAGATATTTAGACTATGAAACAACACTCGCTTTTTAAAATATAACTTTCATTTGTTCATTAACAGATGTGACAAGTAATCATTACATCTACCCTGCGGTAGGCCAGGAGTCAGGAGCCCGGGCCTGTTGGTGAACATTTTACGATGGTTTCATGAGGCTTAGATTGCGGCGGGACAGGCGCATATAGGACAAACAAATGCGACAAGCACGGGTGTCTTGCCACACAGCAGCCAGGTCGTGCAGCCAGCCCGCGTGTCCATCAGGGACGAGCGGTAGAGCCCACACGGTGCACACACGACGAGTGTTGTTCAGCCATAAAGAGGACGAAACCCGTCATCTGCAGCATGGACGGAACGGAGGTCGTTACGTTGAGTGAAACGAGCCCGCATGGAGAGACGAACGTCGCACGTGACACCCGTGTGGGAGCTGGAAGGGAGGTCTCCTGGGCGCTGAGAGCTGCGTGACCGGCACCAGTCTGGGGAGGGGTGGGGTGGGCACACAACACGTCAGAGAGAAGGAACACACGTTCCAGTGCTCAACAGCACAGTAGGGTGACCATGCTCGGTGACCTCAGGAGAGGGACCCTCTCCCCGCCCAGAGCCTGCGACCTCCTCGAAGGTACGTGCCACTCTGACTGCTGACACCCCAGCGCTCTGCCACTTACAGAGCGGGAGCTGGAAGTCAGGGCCAGGCATCACATGCCTCCCCCAGCGTCCCCAAGAACAAATGCTCTCCAGCCAGCCTTCCCCGAGTCCACGTCCCACCTCCGTAGGGTGTGAAAAAGGAGCGGGTCACGTGGTTCTAGGCCCCGGCACCCAGGGCCATTTGCACACAAGGCACCGTGGCGCTGGCGGTGTGACTTTGAGGGAGGCGGATTTATGTAAACGGGCCTGGCGCTCGTTAGCGTGTGAACACATGCTGCTGGTGGCCGTGTGCGGGCCGCAGCGGATGGCCCCTAACCAGGCCCTGCCGGACTCCGCAGCTGCCTGGGCCTGCGCCGCTCCCGGCTAAGGCTCCAGATGTTGTTTTCCTCACGCTGCGAAGCCTGCGTTGTAGCCGAAGGCTTGTTTCCTTTCACAGAAGAAACACACGTCTGTGGGAAGAGCTGAGCTTGTGTGCCAGTCTGCGGGAGGGAGCGGCTCAGCCTGCACTGGCTCCTTGTGGTTCTCTTCCGCCCTGCGGCTCAAAGACTCGGGCTGAGCCATGCACTGGGCTCCTGGGCTGCTCACTGTCCCCGCAGGGGGTGCTTCAGAGATGTCTGCACTGAGCCGGCGTAGGGAACAGAATACGCCTCCCTGAAACACTGTCGTGGAAGCAGACGCGGGGCCTCTACTGGCCCGAGAGCAGGACACACTCACAGGGGACAGGTGCCCTCCTCCCGCCCCAGGTGGGCTCTCACCATCCAAGACGCGGCACCGGGGGGATCTACACAAACCCACACTCCTTTCCCTTCCTAAAACTTGCTGCTCCAGTGACCCAGAGCCCTTTCCGTTGCCTTGTCACTTCTCTGACCATGCACTGTTCCTTGGTGAAGGTGCTACAGAAGCCGGAGTTCTACGCCGTCTCTTTGGGATCCACTGATCCCCCGAGTGTGCCCCGCGGAGATGTGGAGTCTACATTCCCACATGCTGTGCTCCTGCTCGTTTTTCTCTTGTTAATCTGCCTTTTGTTACAGGAACCACGGCCAGTGAGGATGAGCTGGGTGGAAGGGAAACTGCTTTTCCCTCCTCTTCAACACTGATCTAACAGCAGTCATGTTCTGCAGACTCTGTTGAACTAGCAGGTACACAGAGACACACACACACACACACAGAGCAAGATAACAGGAAAGTAGTACGGAGGGTCGTGAAGTTTTATGTCCTGGTGCTTTTGCTACACATAGACACACACATGTTGGAAAAATGTATCAGTGTTTACAGGCTCTCCTCACCCCGCTTGGTCCCCTGCTTTGGGCACCCGAGGGCCCCCATTCCAGCCTCAGCACCCCCAGTCCTGCCTCTGTGGTGCCGAAGACCAGCCCTCTAGACTCACCGTCTTCACCCACCGTCTAGACCCGCAGGTCTGATCTCGGGATGAGGATCTGAAAGTGGGAGGAAACCGTGGGGTGTCTGGACCAATCCTGGACTGCACACGCAAACCTCTTTGGATGGCTTCACTTCAGAGCTCAGGAAGCGTGCACTGCCTACAGACTCATCCAAGTCACTCACGTTACACACCACGCCCCCAGGCCCCAGTTGCACGTGTCTGTCTGCGCCCCACATACTTCTGCTCTGCTGCTTTCCACTCGCTGCACCTGACACTGTGTTCCCGTCAGACTGTGGTTTCTTTTTCACACACACTCATGTTTCCCCGACACTGGGGACACTGGGTCTCTTGCCACCTTGCACCCTCTGCTGGAAATGTCATTTTCCAAAACCTGCCTGTAGAATTTGTACACGTTCTTCAAAGTATTACTCAAATATCACCTTTTCCACCAAAGCCCCAGATCCCCTCACCTGGTCGCCCATCCTGTGAGGACCTGGGCAAGGTTCCTCTCTCAGCCGACTGTATCACCGTTGCTCTCCCTGATGGATCCTGAGGACGGGTTAGCAGGGCCGGGTCGTGAGCTCAGACACTGGGAAGCAGGTCTCTCTCCTGGGGGTGGGAACGGCCTGAGTTTAGAAATCTCCTTGGGTTTCCTTCCCACAGGGCAGGGCTGGGGGGAAGAAGGGATGACAGTGGAGACGTAACCTGCGGTGCGCAAAGACCGGCAGTCACCCGGGTGAGAGGGGGATGAGTCCACAAGGGAGAAGCAGTGGAGAACGAAGGCAGAGGACAGAGAGGAGCAGCCTGGCAGTAGGTCGTCCGCGGAACAGGTGACCCGTGACCCTCTCCAAGATGGGGCGGCCAGAGCCCCCATAAGAACAGGGTGTCCCGTTCCCCCCGTGATGTGCTGCTGTGGCTTCGTCACTCCCCCAATCTTCCCCACCCAGTATTTGGCAGAGTAGATTTAGGGAGTAGATTTGGCTTCTGTGTTCAGATTAGCGTACGTTGGGGAGAAGGAAAGAGCCACAAGACGGAAGGAGGAGGAGAAATAGGTGAAAACAGAAAAAACTTGGAAGAGGATCCGCTCTCCACACAAAGGTCAATTTTATCGGCTGGGACACTCCGGCTAATTTTATTGGGGTGTCACAGGACATTGGCTCCCCTCACTCTCAAATGGGACAAACGATGATATCTTCTAGGAGGGCGGTACTATAATAAAGAGGCTTTGTATGCACAAGTCTTCAGTCATCGCAGTTTGTCAAGGTTGCTGCCTTTACTTCCGAGTCACAACGGCGAGCCTGACGCTGTGGCAATGATTTGCTCGAGGTCTCGCAGCCAGAAGCGACAGACCCAGGTTCCAACCTGCGTTACAGCCACACACCGGCTGGTTCCCTCTATGCTGTCAGCCCCTCTGGATTCTAACCCGCCTGAAGGAGGGAGCTTATTCCACCCACTCCTGCACCCCCATGGCACCAGTGAGCCGGCTGTGCCCAAAGGAACACGGAATACATTGTTGAATGAAGGAGAAAAGCAGCAAACGACTTAAATCCCACGACCGAAAGGAACGAACACAGATTTCGTGTCGGCCGTGCTAATCAAATCTGTTACTGTGCACTTCTGTTCTTCAGGTGGGGAGAGTGAGACACCACACACAGCTGGGAAAAAAGGAGCCACGAATAAAATTTATCACCAAGAGATGCATGTAGACAGGAGAGCAGCAAGTAGGTGTTGAAAGCTCAACAGAATCCGCGGTAACGAATTATTAGCTAAAACATGCAAAGCGCTCGGGATTCTGGGAGAAGTGTACAAATACCCAAGTATTTGTCTGACATTTTCTCTCCTGATTCTGCCTTTCCACAGAAAGTCACAGCTGGGGCTGGGGACGTTGTTGACCCACAGCCTTGGGAGGGAAGACTGCAGCTGGGTCCACACCTTCTCGAAAGCCTTCGGACTGTTTCTATTTTTGTAGAGTGATTTTCCATTAACAATAATTCCCTAAGATCTTCTCAGCCAGTACAGTGGTGGTTGGCCAGAGTTCAAATTTCTGATTCTAAGGCATCTGAGTTTTGGTTGCCAGCATTGAATATTCATGAATACGGCTTCAGACTTAAAGGAGGTCCCTCCGTGCTCAACGAGATAACAGAGTATTCGGGCTTCGAGTGGGGCGTTTTCTTGGTCCTGTCTTTGTCACCCTGCTGCTCTGGAGAAGTAGGCGCTCAGCCCCACCCATCTGAAAGGTCATTTAATCCTCACGCAGCCCTTTCAGATAGATGCTGTTCTTGGCCCCATTTCACAGATGAGGAAACCAAGGACAGAGAGCTGAGGTGACCTGTCTAAGGTCACAGAGCTGCAGGTGGAGCTGGGTTTGGACAGGGCCAGCTGGCCTCAGAGTTCACGCTCCTTTCTCTTGGGAAGCAAGTGGTACCTTCGCTAATCATAGCAGGAGCCAACACACACACCCTGCCGATGGCGAACACACGTTTATACCACCAAGCACAAGGGAGATTCGTTTTAACTCCCTGTTTCAGCCAAGTTGGGGCCCTGCTTCTGTCCCCCAAGTATGTGTGACCCAGAGAGCACAGTCAAGGATCCGTACTTTCCACAGCTCTGATTTTCTGCATTTCGGCCTCATTTTCCTGCCCGATCTCCCTGCTGGTGTACGACGCGATATTGTGCGGAAGGGTCTGGGTGAGCAGGTGGCTGCGGCCCGGGGTGGTTGGATGAGGATCCCGCAGCTCTCAGGAGAGACCCGCGGGTGGCTCTTGCCACGTTCCTGGGCGAGATCTCGGCCTTGCTCAGTGTCCAGCGCGAGTCCTGAATCGCCGGAGCCAGGCAGCCTCTCCGGGCCTGAGCTACAGCCGGGAATTTCCCGACTCCGGGATTCTGCCGTCAAAGGCTTGATGTCAGTGTGGTCCCCAGCAGAGGGCCTGGGGCCACTCTGAGAGGTGCCTTTTGTCTGACGTTTAGAAGGTATTTTGGGGAGGACAGTTCAAGTTGGAAAATGACATCAGGATTATGATCTAAAAAATGCTTTATGTTTGAGGTGATGGATGTCCCGAGTTGGTCATGACACATCATACACATGCGGCAAATATTGATACCACATGTACCCCAAATATGCACACCTATGATTGATCAACTGAAAAGCTATTAGATTATGTAAAGTCTCACCAGAAAATGGAATTAGAATTAATGAAAACTGAAAAAATGGTCTAAACTCACTTTGTGGTGTAGGTCGATCAAGTCCAGTGCTGAGCAGTGGAGTCCTGGTGCCAGGTGGAGGGTGGACGGTGTGAGTCACTGCTGGGGAGGGTGCTGGGGCCGCCCGGCTTGGGGACGGGGCGCCAGCTCCTGGGGTCCCCCTCACGCCACCTTGGGCACGGCGCTCCTCCTGTCTCTGTTCCTGGTAGTGGACGGCCCCGAGGACACCTTGAAATAAGAAATATTCTTCCATCTTCACCCCACGTCCCCTTAGGGAGGGTCCTGCTGTCCCTGCACATCTGTCCACCAGCCAAAGTCATGGGGCTCTGGTCAGTCGCTGGCCAAGCCCTCTCGGACTGTGGTCTCTGCAGGGCTGCTGTGCTCAGGGCAACGGAGGGCAAGGCCCGTGTGCGCCCAGGGGTGTTTCCGGGCCCTGCTTCACGACACACAGATGCCCGGTTTCAGCTCTGCCCACGGAACGACGTCTCTGACCTGGCTCTGTCACCCCGCCCCTTCCAGGCCGCCAGGTCTCAGCTCCCTCCTCATCAGGTGGGAAAGCGCCGCTCCGCCGCCAAGGCGCGGTCTGGCTCGGGTTCTGTATCCTCTGCAGGCTGCTCTAGAGAAACGAAACACGCTTGCTGTCCTCTGCCTCCGCCGTGCCTTCGTCGCTCTGCCCAGGGTCCGGTTACGTCTTCTAGAAAAGGCACTGACACTGGGGAATGGGGGAGGGGCGTTGCGTGGGGAGAGAATCACGCCCCGAGGAGGCAGCTCGCAGGGCGAAGGGAACGTGCGTGTGTGGAGGGACGGGAGGTGATCCCACGCGTGAGGAACAAATCGAACGGGGACACTGAACTGCTGAGCGTGAGACAAGGGGCGAGACTGCACGTGGGCGGTGCAGGCTGGGGGCCCAGCGCCCGCTCCCCTCAGTGGTGGCCGCAGCGGTCAGCCCGGCTCGGCCTCTGGCCCCGGCCCTCCCGAGGGTGCCTTCCCGTCTCCCTTGGTCCCAGTGGGTCCTCGCATGGTCACCTGTCGGGCTCAGTGCGGAGGCGAGCTCCCAGCCCCAGCGCGTGGGAAGTCCACGTTCTCCACCACCTGGGCGCGCTGATTTTCCCCGAGCAGCGCAGTTGGACTCTAAGGAGATTCGCTGTCCGGGAGCTGGAGGCAGCGACGCTCACTTCCTTCCGGCCGGAGCCTCAGAGAGGAAGCCAGGGGCTTCAAGCAACCCTCTGGCCTGTCCTTCGGAGCAAGTCTACTGGAGAGTGAGACCAATATGCCTGGGCACGGGGACAGGGAAAGGGTGAGAGAGACACAAACAGGCGCATGCGCACACCCGCGATCCCGCTCGCGCAGCTCCAGCTGTGTTTGTGTTGCGACAGCTGAACTAGCCCCGTCTACACCTCAGGCGCCCCTTAACTAGCTCTGGCATCTTAAATAACATCTTTGATCCTGGGTTGAATTAAACAGTGAACAGAATTTCAAATATATGTAAAATGAGTTTGTAAATGACAAATGTTAACAGTTGTTATTACTTTCATTATTGTTGGTAATTGTTACTAATTTAAAAACCATACCTTTGTTTTATAAGGAGAGGAAAAAACTCATTGGTAAAAAAGCTGGGAAGATAGATTTAGATTTAATCTGGTGAAGAACAAGTAAGATTTTTGGAGAAAAAGTAGAAAATGTGAAAGCCCGTGTAGAGGTGCTCACCTGGCCCAGGTGCACAGGAGGAATCGGAGGAGAGGGAGCTGGCAGGCCCCTTGGAAAGCTGGCTCGATGCGGAGCTGGGTCCAGCAGGAGCAGGACCTCGTGAGACGCCACAGGAAACATTTTAGGGCCCGCACATGGGGACATCCCTCTGTGAGCCGCGTGAGCTGTGTGGCAGCAGCCCCAGGTTAAGTGCCAGGGCACAGCAAATGTCTATCACCTCTTGCAGCTCTGGAGGGTCAGGGAGCTGCCAGCGAGTTGGCGGGTGGCTCCGGCTCAGGGTCCCTGGTGAGGTTGCAGGCTGGCCAGGGCTGTCATCTGAAGGCTCGCCTGGACTTAAGGATCCACTTCCAAGTTCTCTGTGGGCTGTGGTCGGGGGACCTCAGCTTCCTGGGTGTGTGGGTCTCTACAGAGAGTGGCCCCAGGCATGACTTCCCCTACGGGAGTGATGACAGAGAGAGAGGAGAATGAGCATGACCCTTCCAACCCAGTGTTGGCAATACCACCCATTCTGCGGGACGCCCTGGGCAGGGTGACACAGGGGTGTGAGTTCCTGGAGCCCGCCCACCTCGACTCGAGGTTTTCAAGTGGCGGTGGCCGGGAAGAAGAAAAACCCCATCGCTGAAACAAAGCCTGGGTGGGTTTATGGGGACATGGTGAGCTTTGGGCTTCCCTAATTGAAGGACTTGGGGAAACAGCCTGTGGGAGGCTGGACATGGGCCAGTGCAGAGGCGAAAATGTTCTCTCTGGGTGCTGTTGATGGAGCTTAGACCGTGGAAGGTGCCTATGCTCTTTCCCGGTTTTCAGTATCAATGTAAAAGTGTAGGGACACAAACCAGGAATGACGTACCTTAATATAAAAAACAAGGTGGAAATACACACAAATTCTTGATAGAATGACATCCATTGAATTGTGATATTTGCAAATACCCTGAGTGAAAGGAAATTTAGTGAAGGGAAATAAGTGGGTGCATTTTACTGCTTTTTCTGGTTAGGTCTTTCAGAGAGTTAGTTTTGGGGTCCCTATGTACCCACATAATCAATTAAAATAGGTGAAATGGTATAGCTTTGGTGAGGATGTTTCTTATATATAGTCTTCTAATACAAGTGCTATTCTTCAGTATTTAGAAATTCCCTCCCTTCCTCCCTCCCTCCCTTCCGTCTTCCTTGATTTAGTCTTTCCTTTAGTTTTTTTCTTAGAAAAGCGCTCTGCATATGGAGTGTGCACTCAGACACATACTCTGGCATTTGACGCCTGTAAGAAAGTGTTTTGCGGTCGATGAGCAGTTTTCTTCGTCTTCATGTTTCAATTAGTGTCGGTATCAGTTCATTACAAATTAGTGGATACAGGTGGAAAAATAGGACCTAAAAAGAGGTAAGAATGTAATAAAAATCAGAGGCAAATAAGATCCCCCCAATGGATCATCCAATATTCTTATCTCGACTGTTTCACACAAATACTATTTTCTGTGTCCAACACACATTAACCTTTTTTTTTTTTTTGGTCTTATTTAACAAAGTTGAACTCTTTCCTTTGCTTTCTAGATTTTTTAGGTAAGATAACATAATTTTCCGTTGTTTTGCAGGGCTGTGAGGAGTTGGTTTCTTTCTCCTCCGCCCCAACCCCCGATATAATCAGGTAGCCGACAGCCCACGGAGCCCGAGCTCCAAATGAGGCCTCACACAGAGCAGGGACGACTTTGACCGGCTAATTTGAGATACCTCCATTTATGTGTGACAGGAAGGCATTGTGTCCTGTCTATTCAAGAGTCTTCTTAACAGCACACCAACTTTGAGAAATGTAGTCCTATTTAGCATCCCTGTAGCCCATTTAAAAAATGTGCATTTCTACTAAGAGAGTTTGCATTTTTGCATATATATGTATGTATGTTTATATATATTTCTATGGACAGATGAAGGACTTGCATACCAGATATATACAAAATTCACCAACACACTCACATGCATTCCACGGATTCCCTTCAAATGGGATGCCACACAAAAGAGTTCGTGTTTCAGGCGTGCAAAATGCATGAGGACGCTTTGCAGTCAGAGAGCTCTCAGGGCTGAGGAAGGAGGCAGCCTCCAGCCCAGCCGGACACAGCTGGGGGTCTGTGCTGGCAAGTACCAGTTCAGACCCCTAAACTGCTGACAACTGCCCCTCTGGGAGCACGGGCGGGCCTGCCAAGTGGACTTTGCACATCTCCTTGTGTGATGAATGCGTTGCTCAGCACCGTGGAAATGCATCCGCATGGAGCTGGCCAACAGTTCCGTCGGGTGGGCAGGTGGGAGTACCTTTAACATTTCCTGGTCAGTCTCCCCAGCATAATTGCTTTAGGCTAATACCACTTTAAAGACCCAGGAAAGTGCTGGTGTTTAGGAATTAAATTGGATTCCGTGCCTCCGACGGGAGCGGATGGGAGGGTCTGGTTTGGGTGCTGGGCTTGTTGGGGGCTTTCTCCTCCCCTCCTACCCCAGCACCCTCTGCTGTTCTCTCGCCAGCCCTGAAACCACACAGCACACGCTTCTCTGACCTGTCTGAACAACTAGCTGCTTACGGAGCCGACCTGAAGATCTTTGAAGCCAAATTTGCATGTGATTGTTTAATCCCCACCCCTGGTCCCCGGCTCAGAGACTGGGATGATGTTCGGGGATTCATTTTATGTCCTGATTTTTATTCACGATCGTGTCTTCATTTTGGGGCTTCAGGCGTTGCAGAAACAATTCCAATCTTGCAAAATGATTTTAGTTTGATGGAAGTTTTAGTGTTAATTCAGGTGTGATGAACATTACTAATTTGGAACATCATCTCTTTCAGCAAAACTGGATTAAAGAGGTGCCCAGACTTAACTATCGGTGGTGTCTCTAGCTAGCCATGTCAAAGCAGGAACCATTCAAGATCACGCATTTCTTTTTTTTTCCCTTGCAATGAGCATGCTTTATTTTTCTAATCCAAACAAGGAGAGTGACCAGATAATTGAAAAAGCACTTTTTGCAGAGCCAGGTGCTAGGTTGTTTCTTAGAGAATCTTTTTCTTTCTTTAAATGTTGGAAGGGCATCTTCCTCTCAGCCACAGTCTTCCCAGAAATCACTGCTGAGTCAGATTTGGGGTACGTGAATTGAAGATGGTTCAGAGAGAAAATGTTTTCCCTTGATTTAATGTTTCTAGACACTAATTCTAAGAGGGCTCGTTCAAATCCGAGATAAATGCCGAGCTGGTGATTGAGGGACATTTCTGTTTGGCTCCCCAAGGACTCTGCAAGTCCAGAGGCGTCTGACACACTCGGCCACCTCTGCTTTCCTCCCTATTAGGCTAATCCTCCATGTTATTCTGCACCCCAAAGCCACTGCCTGGTTCTCTTTTATTTGCATAGCCTGGGATGCTTTCCTCTAAGGATCTGCTGCACAAGAATTGGTTCCTTACTTCGATTTGCAAGTTCAACGTCGCGGTGGACAGTCCAGCCGTGAATTCCAGGTGACTGCGCCCCGTCACTTGGCAGCAGGCTCTAGAAGGTAGTTGTTCAGATTTTCTGTTCGTGAGCACTGAGAACAGACCCTGTCAGGAGTTACGCTCGGCCACCTGGGTGTGGGTGAGAGGGCTGGGTGGGTCTGGCCAGCGGGGTGCAGGGGACCCCTTCTGGGGCCTCCTCTCCCCGACTTCCTATTGGCCACACTGTTTCACAGACCCCCAGGCACAGAGGTTAATGGGGTAGAAAATGGAGAGTAGTGCAAACAGTTTTGCCTGCAGTGATGCAAACGAGTTTTGTCTGGTGGGTATCCCATTGATTTCCTTTCTGTAGACAGGTTAAGCACAAACATTATCTTTCCATGGCCTGCAGGACGCTTGGCAGCCTGGCCCTGTGAGCGAGTCCCCCAGCATCCTGGCTGCCCATGCGTCTCAGCGCTTCCTGTTTCTGTTGAATGAGTCGATAGCTTATTGTTTCCCGCTTATTGTTTATTAATGAGCTAGATGCATTCTTTGACTCGTGTTGACTTTAGTTTTACGTGGAAGTCATATGTCTAGCCTTGGGAAATGGTAACTTATCACTGCACATATGGTCACATGTTCTTTGTTTTTTGATTAGTCTCCTGTGCTCTGTGTTCCCCAATGGCACAAAGCCCAGTCTCTCCTCCCTACCTCGCAGCCTCTCCCTGCTGTTAGTCAGGGTGCTCCAGAGAAACAAAACCAACACGACAGAGAGACAGGTACACATAAGGATGTATAGGGGAGATCTACTTGTTTATACAGAGACAGGGTCTTGCTCTGTGGCCCAGGCTGGAGTGCAGTGGCATCATCACAGCTCACTGCAGCCTTGAACTCCTGGGCTCGAGGGATCCTCCCACCTCAGCCTCCCGAGTAGCCAGGATTGCAGGTGTGCACTACCATGCACAATTAATTTTTTAGAAAAAATTTGTAGAGGTGGGGGTCTCACTATGTTGCCCAGGCTGGTCTTGAACTCCTGGGCTCCAGCGATCCTCCTGCCTCATCCTTTCAAAGTGCTGGGATTAGAGGTGTGAGCCACCACACTTGGCCAGAAGAGATTGATTAGAGGCATCACCTTACGTGATTGCAAACCTTAGGCTCTGCCGCACCTGCGAACTGTAAAGTAGCAGGTGAGTTTCAGTGGCCGGGATGTGTCCAAAGCACCCATGAGCCCAGGGAGCATCCCATGGCCACGCCCTGCCGCTGTGACTTCAGTGCTCTGCATGATGGACGCATCGATGGACCGGTGCGGGCTTCTGCCTCCAAGCCACGCACACGGCCAGTCTGGAGTGCAGCTGACCCCCCCCCGCCCCGCACAGACAAGGAAACCGAGGCTCAGAGAGTCTGTGACGCACCTACGGAGGGCGTCAGAGCCGGGCCGTCATTCGTTTCCTCAGCTCCTGCTTTCACCAGCAAGTGCTAGCCGCCCGGCACAGCTCGGCTGCCCCAGCCACGGGGCTCCCGTGAGCATGGGAGTGAGCTTAGTGGGGCTGCTCCCCGGGTTTCTCCCAGAGCAACCCCTCCGTGGGGCTGTTCCCGAATCTCCAGGAGTTCAGGTAAAGGTTGCCAGGGCTGGAACGCTCACCTGTTGACCCCACGTTGGCAGCGTGGGCTCCCATGCCTCTGTCTCAGAGTTCAGTCCACAATGAAGAAACCAGAAGCACTGTGGGTTAACAGAGAGTACAGAGCCCACAGCGGATCTGGACCCAGGACGCCTCTGTCTCCCTGGACACACACGGCCTTCAGATAGACTTCTGGTACTTGTAAAGCTCTCCTTTTTGCATTGAAGTGTAGTGTTTATACACTTCATGCTCAATACCCAGGGCTTCCAACAGCTCATCTTCAAGAAAATATTCCTTTTTCCAAAAGCCGGGAGGAGGGCCCGTGTGAATACAACCAGCTTGTTGGGCACGAACGCTACTATTGATACTTGGAACTGATGTTCCTGTGCTAATACGGTAGGAGAGGAGAAGGCGAGTTTGGAATTTGAGGGATTTGATCCTCATTTTAGGTATCAATGGAGCCCGTTGGGTAATTCTGACCAGCGCGTTGGCCTGCGTGGCCCGCAGCTTCCTCGTGTGTGACGATGCTGCCGCTCTCGGGCTCCAGCCCCAGAGCCCCCCGTCACCTGGGAGCCAGGATCCCGGTCTTGCCTCTGTGTGGCCTCAGAGAGACTCTGTGAGTCTCAGAAACTTTTCAAACTAAGGATAATTTTTGAGGCCTTTTCAGCTTTAAAAATGTAAAACTCATGGGAGCAAAACATTCAAAGAGAAGAAACCAGCCCCTCCTTCTCAGGCACTTTGGGATGAGCAGGGCTGTGCGTCCCATGACCTCAGATGATGGTCTCGGCACAATTCTTCCCGCTCACAAGGTCTCCAGAGCCCACAATGGTGTCTTCTCCGGTGTGCGGTGTGTCAGCAGCTGCCGTCTGCAGAGGAGAATGACACCCATTCACGTGTGGTGGGAAATCGTGAGGATTTCAGGACTCGGTCTCCAGTTTTCCAGGAGCACAAATTGGACAGGAGCCAAGGGGGGCTTCGACCGGGACGGTGGTCAGAGCTACGTGTCTCCCGCTGGACACAGCTAGGCTGTGGGAATGGTCGTCACCGCAGCTGGTCGCTGTCCCCACGCCAGTGTCAGGTGGGATGAATTCGGCTCAGCACCTGTTTCCGCTGGTGTCTGCGCTGTGACCGTCAGGACGAACACAGCTACCCCCTCTTTTGTTTCTTGCACCTGTTCCATTAGGAAACCCTTTAAACACAGACAGTGCAAATTACTGCAGACACGGAATCACGCAAGGGGACATTAGAGAAAGCCCTACTTTTAACCGAGGCTGTAAGTCGGAGTGCCAAGGAACACCACAGTCTAAAAAAGAGGGAAGGGAGGAGCCATCTGAGTGGTGATGCTTAGGGATTCACCTTCACTTCCAAGCAAACGGTGCCTGTGCCTGCCCATGTCCAAGACGCGCACAGCGGCCTCACACACAGCCCGGTGGCGCTTCCTTAATTACGACAGACGGGTGGACAAATCGGCATGATGGACTTTTGTCCACCGAATGAACTATTTGGTTTAACAAATTGTGAAACTGCGTAGGCACGCACTCCCTCACGCTTTTGGTTTTATCAGCAAATTCTAGGACATCATACTTGCTCTTTTCCATTGTACTTTTAGGGGAACGGTGGGTAAATATGGAACCAACAGGTAGGTCGACTGCGTAGCAAATCGGAGGGTGCGCCAGGACCGTACGCGGCTCAGAGTAGCTTCTGAGTCAGACGGATCTGGGTTCAAAGTGCAGCTCCTCTTTGCAGATGCTCTAAAGAGGGCATTTCTGACACAGGAGACCTCAGGCTGGGGCGCGACAGCCCTGCCTTCAGTGCCAAAGGTGCTCCATCATTGGAAGCCGCGTGTCTACCTGGGAGGCAGGGAAAAGGTGGGAACCCTCACATCGTGGCGGGGAGAAAGTGTGGTGCTGCTCAGTGAAGGCCTAGTCTGCCGACTGTGTCGCTGTTAAGTGTACGGCGATTGCTTTAAGCGATACCTTGTCCGTTTAGGCGCGGGTCTGGCGTCTCCCACGAATGTGCCAAGGTTCCGTGAGGGCGCTCTTTGAACCACAGGTTTGCAAGCCCTGGTGCTTCCCACATCCAGGGCTATTCAATAAACGTGACTCAATTCCTTAGGACACCTGGGGGTCAAACAGCTTGAAAGGAACCAGGGAGATTTCCTGGCCACGGCTGCTTCCGGCAGGTGGTAGAATCTCCACAGGGCACCAAGAGAACATGGCAGCGGTGCCGCGCTGACAGGAAACCCTTCGTGGAGACCTGGCATCTCCAGATCTGAGTTCCGGAGTCACCTGGCCTAAGGAGAAAAGGAGGAGAGCAGCTCTGTGCTCCCACCTCAACAGCGGCGGTGACGGAAGTGAAGCTGAGAAACGTCCGCGTTGGGACGCGGCGGGAGACGCGGTGGCCTCGAGGCACCACCCCGCACAGCTTCCCAGGGAGCAAACCAGTTGGCAGAGACTTGTGATCAGAAGTTGTTAATGGCCCCTTCCCTTTGTTCATAAATCAAACGGTTTCACATAGGAAGACGAGAAGACAGGATTCAGTTATTTTTGGTAATTGCAGTGTCACATTGATGATTTGCTCAATTTTCTTGCAAAATCGCCTAATTGAGAACAGCTGAGCAGATGGCTCTTTGTGGTGTGGTGCTCACTTGCTCCCCTGCAGCCAGCACCGGGCTCTCTTCCCGTTCCCAACAGCTCTGGTGCCGGGGCGCGGCTGCTGCGGACCTGGAGAGGCTGCCCCCCAAAAGTCCTGCCTGCGAAGGCACGTGGGTGCTGCCGGCTCCTTCCAGAAGAGGGTGCTCCGAACACGCTCAGCAGAGCTGGTGGCCAGACACCACTGTCGACCCTGGGCTTCTAATCTGTCTGTCTTCCACAGCTGCCAGGTAAAACTCCTCCTTACCTAAAATTTGCCCTTTATTTTTTTCCTGTCTTGAAAAGTATTCCCTTCTGTCTCGTGATGCAGGTCAGGTGAGATGCAGCCCTTCGGAGATGGCTGCCGTTTCTGTGGTTGTTCACGCAACGCAGGACTTGAAAGTCAACACAAAGCCGACTCGCTCAGCGTTTCTTGTGTGGAGGAAGATTCAGTCCTGAGTCACCCACCCTCGGCCGCTGGGACCTGCACGAGCAGGTGCTCACCCGGAGGGCGGAGGGGCTGCCCCTAGGTGCGGCGGGCGTGCCCTGCGTGCTGGCACCTGCCACCTGCTCTCGCTTCTCCTGGTTGGTGCTGCAGGTGGCCATTGGTGTCTCCGTGTCACCGCGAGCTTCCTGTGCACTGTGTGATTGTGTGCCCAGCACTTAGACCACCGACATCTTTAAACTCTACCATGCACGGGCCTGGACCACCAAGGCTGTGGTGCACTGGTCTTCAATCCTAACCACGCGTCAGAATTGTCTTGGAGCTTCATGAGGACAGATGGCCCGGTGCCACCCTGCGGTTCTACTTGAACAGGCGTGTGGTGGGGTTTGGGACATGCACGCCCACACACCTGAGCTTTATGGAGAGACCAGTCTTGGAAACCGCAACTCTCTGCTGCTGCAGGAGGAGGTCAGGTTTGATGCTGACCGTCGTCCTCACTGCCCACCCCATTACGGCCGGGCCATCCCAGGGCAGGTTTGCGGAAACTGCGCGGGCGCTGGAAGGGGTCTGGGTGCAGTTCAGCCATCCTTGCGGTGTTTGGGAAATCCCACGATCTGTCCTGTCTTTGGAGTGGGACCCTCTGCCCCCGAGTCACAGGTGTGGCCCTGTGCTGGCTCTGCTGGCCCCACCACACCCTGCCCCTCACGCGGGGAGCCTGCTCTCTCTGGTGGTGGTCAAGTTCCCACACACACTTGGGGAGCCCCCTGCATGCTGTCGTCTGTGCAACACACCCCCCTTGCTAAATCTATAGCTCTTGTTCCAGAGAGGAGTCCCGTAGCTGTACTGGATAATTTTGTTGTCAAGCAAGATAAAATGTCCCTCCAAGAGACACTTTTTCTCCCTTCTCTGGCTCTACTGGGGCACTTGTTAGGTGGGTTATTTTTTTTTTCTGTAGCGCACGGCAATGTTTTGGATATTGACAGCCTAAGTAAAGCCAGTAAAAATGTCCTGAAGGTTGTCAAGGAACGCCTCAACGAGCTCCTTCTGGGAAATATGGTTTCTACCCAGAACAGAATAAGGGTTAAAATGTACTGGGAAAAGATAAGTTGTTGACACACTCACCACATGTTTATAACGGCACCTGTGCCGTGTGGCTGGCATGAGCCGGCCTCCAGGTGGCTCAGGGTGGACACCCATCTCAGCGCGCAATTCTCACGTCCTGATGAGGCCGTAATGTGCGTTTCCAGTACTGTGCACGCGGTCACATGTATGCACGGTCACGTGGGGGTGGGTGGGCAGGGTGCGGACCAAGGCCGTCCACACAGGGCAAAGGTAACAGCACCCAACGCCGTGGGGAGCACACATGAGGGAAGGACCACCAAGCTCCTGTGACACTCCCTGGCCCTTGGATGGTGTGAGATGGGATAGGAACGTCCAGGTTGCCAGATCTGCAGAGTGGAGGCTGTCTACATTAGGTAAACTCTCTTCCAGTCTTAAGAAATGAACGGCCCCTTCCTTGGAAAAGCAAAAATATTCTGGATGGGAAGTATTGCGGATGTTCAATCACTTTAAATCAGAATGTTTTTATATTTCAAAGCTCTCTGGCTCTTATGCTTTTAAAAATAACATGAGGTCAGTCTTGTATTATAAATGAAAATAGAAACAGCTTAACTCAGTGACAGCTGCAAGAGATTTTGCTTTTCACGGACTCTGAGCGTTGACCTGAAGGCCACGTGTCCACCCACCATGTGCCGACTGGTTTCTCCAAAGCGGTCTCAAGGGGTGGCCGTGGGCGTGCATGTGGGATGCCACATAGACATCTCTTTTTCCCCCTGACGTTACATGTGAACACAACTATTTCTTCTCAAAACACAGTCTCTCCACACTCAGTTGTAGGGGCAAGAGCCATACACTGGGCTACGTACGTGTCCAGGACACTGGGGGAAGGTCGCCCCAAAGCCTTCTCCACCAGCACGTACGTGCCAAAGGACGCGGTGCATTGATCGTGTTTAAAATCGCCGATTCTGTTTAATTTTCTCTCCTAGTGCACTGTCTGCGAGGCATAACGCGTTAGAAGCTATTTCTTTGTTTGTCTGTGAGCTTCGCTTCCATGCGTTCCCTCCACTCTTTGTCCTAGATGGCCTGTCAGAGAATGTTAAGATTTTTCTCCAAATAAGCCGGGGTGAGGGAGACTCTTGTTATAGAAATGCAGACAGCTTTCCAGACTTGAAAGAGCTCTCATGATATTACGTAGCATCCACCTTCAAGCATTCCCTTGGGTTTTGTGGGAAGGAAGAATATCTGATTTCAAAGGGTCCTGTTGAGGTCTGAGGTCGGCTCCCACAGGGGCAGCGGAGTGCGTCGTCTGAGACGCGGACTCGGAGCGCAGACAGTGTGGGATTGCAGTTCACCAGCAACCAGCCTGGTGTCGGGGCCAGAGCCTCGCTGGGCTCAGTTTCCTCATCTTTGATGCAGGAATAATGACAGGATGTCTGTGACGTGCTTAGAACACCCGAGTGTTACACTTGGCACATACTGCTCGTTGTTCTTGACAAATCCCGGTCTCTTTCCTCTTACCACTTCACCGAGAAACAGATATTTGTGCCCCGTGGCACCAGGCGACCTCGGGGATTTACTCACAAACCTCCTAAACCTCTGGTTGTAGAAGCAGGGACAGGAAATGTAGTTGTGCACCGTTTTAAAAATATCCGCATCTTTCTGTTATTGTCTGACCTTAAGCGGTTTCCCTGGGATAAGGAGAACTTTGCTGCATTTCCATCAAGACAACAATCTCAGCATAATTTTCACGGCGTATTTCCCTTGCAATATCCCATTTTGGTCACCTGGAAGTTCACATTTTTTTCTTATCTCAGAAAGTTCAGGTCAGTTTATAAAAATATTGCTACAGCAAAGTAAATGATTTGGAAGGAAAAATTCCAACTACTGTGGTTTTCCACTTACAAGGGTCATGATAACGAATAATTGGTATTGGGTTCCGTGGCTCTCCCCGGCCAGCCCATGACTCCTGGCCTTGTAGAAGGAAGTTTCAAGGTTCACTTAGCCCAAACCTGTCTTTTTGTGGATGAGGAAACTGAGGCCCAAAGAGATGAAGTGAGGTGGCACTGCTTAAATAGACAGCAGAACCAAACGTTTCACTTGGGACCTCGACCCCACAGTCATATATATATGGTTCTCATATATGTACATGTATACACTTTTCATGACATATTAATAGTTTATTTTAAAAACTAATCAGAGCAAGACTTACTCCTTTTAGACTGAGGAAGAGAAAAGCTAGAGGGTGCATAGCCAGGTGTGTTTTCAAACTACCATTGTGAGGAATTTGAATTTCAGAACTGCATGTGAGCTTTTTGAGAACAATCTATTCATTTGCAAAACTTAAAATAAAGCCCCAGCAGGGAACTTGTGAAAGTCACTGAGTCTGTTCACAGGGATCACGGCAGAGGTTACTCTGGGCTCCTCTGCTGTGGACTTCTTTGTAGATGAAGAAGGAATGTTTTCCATTTTGAGACTAATTAACTCCACGTGAAGAAGCTGTTTGGGAACAGCCAAGGAGAGGGTCTCTTTCCTCTTCGTTCTGGGGATTACCAGGAAGAGGCAGCTAAGGTCAGGTTGACTGCCCAGCTCAAATTTTTATGTCACTCATACTGACCTAAAAGAAAATTAAAAAAACTAACTGAAACATCACGTTCCTGTCGGTAACGAGGCCTAGGAAGGGAAGACTTGTGCTGGATTCTTCCGGATCAGACTGTAAAGTAGGTTAGCTGGAGCCCGTGCACAGCATCTCCTGCTGGGCTGCGGTAACGGGATTCAGATGCGGATGAGGCCATGGTGTTGAAAGGTTCCGGAAGAACTGGGCCAGAAGTGACAGAATCAAAAGGAAAGGGCTCTAAAATCACCCGCTCTGAGGCAAGGGTCTGAGAGGTCCTTTCGGCCCGGCAGGTATCAGACACGGGCTCCCAGGACGGTCACGACTGCAGTGATGCCAGCATTCGACCCCAAGTCCCTCGCTGACCTGGAGCCCGCGATGTTCGGTCTGCACCCGGCTCCCGCACGGACCCTCATCGTTTCCTGCGTGATGCGATGGGAGCAGCTTCTGCTGTCGTGTGTGGTCTCAGTCCCAGGTTCCGGGCAAGACCCTTGGAGCATCCAGAGGGACGAGTGTCTTTCGTGCCCCAGGGAGAGGACCGGAACTGGGGCCCTAGACAGCTGGAGGGTGGGGCCGGCGGCAGAAGACCAAGCAGGACTAGAGGCTGGAACGTCCGCCCTCGGCCTCCACCTCCGCCTCCCAGCTCGTCACTGATGGCCAATGATCCCATTGGTGACGTCCACGCAATGAGGCCTCCACAAACCCGTAAATGGTGGGGCTCAGGCTGCCCCCGGGTTGGTGAACACTTTGACAAGCGGGGAGGGCAGGGACCCCAGCTCTCCCAAGACAGAAGCTCCTGCACTGGAGACCCTTGCTGCCCTTGCGCTGGTGCCTCTCCACCTGCAAGTTCATCTCTACCCTTGGTGACGCCGTTAGTGTAACCTGGTAGGGGGAGGGAAGCGTTTCCTCCAGTGCCATGAGCCATTCTAGAAAATTACTGATCTCAGGTTTGGGGCCTCAGGCACCCCTCATTTCAGCTGGATGAGGCAGAGCTTGGAAGGCCTGTGGCAGCCTGTGGGGCTGAGTGAGACCCTGCGGGGTCTGCCCTAACTGCAGAATTGAATTAAATGGTAGAAGTCCCAGTTAGTGTCCGGAGATTTGGAGAACTGGTCGTTGTGGGGAAGGAGCCCACATATACAGTGTTAGACGTGGTGGTGGAAAGATCAGACCGCGGAGCCTCTGCCGTCTGTGCAGGTGGCATGATTCGCTTGGTCTGGTCTAATTTCCTTACTAATGGGCGTTTGTCTTTAATCTTGGGAATTAAGAGATTAAGAGTAGAGATAGTGAAATAAATCAAACCCATAATAGCAACACTTTTTGGTTGTTAGGAACAATCTGTTTTTATTTTGTATTTTAAGTAATTGTAATATTTAAGAGAATCTGACACAGAGTATCCGAGGAATTAGACTCATGATTCCAAATTAAAACGTGTAATTGCATAGTTAACTTTAGACTCGTTATTTTAAACTGAGAAGTGTAATTTAGTGACACTTGTACACAGGACTGAAATATTTAGGAGAATCACGGTATTTATGAATTCAATTTGTTACATTTACTTGAGTTGTTAAATATGTGGAAAGTTTTTGTTTATACGTGAGATCATAGCAGTGAATGTGAGGAAGCCATCATAAATTAAATTCATAAATACAGTGTGAAATACTCGTGAGTACTTAATTGAGTTTTGAAAGCTCCCATAATAACTGCTAAAACCCACCACATTTATACATAGAATAAAATAACATAAATCCCTAAACTGAAGAAGCAATGTTTTTGTATTTGGCACTCAAAAGTCAAATGTTAATAAAATAACAAAAACAAGGAACAGCAAATACTGTGGCCAGGTCCCAGCGTCTCTCTCCAGGGCACCAAGAAACTTGTGACATTAACTAGATTGTTTAAAATGCAAACATATATATGCACGCTTTTGTTAAACAAAGACTCTTACTACTTAACAGAAAAGAGGGATGCAAGCTTCCATTTCAGAGGCAGAACGTGCACCGTGGGAGAACAGAATCTACACATACCAGGTTTCAATAATGCCACCAAAACGTACCGCAGCTCTCTTACCTCCGCGGCTGTGGTCCTGCTGCCTGGCTCTTGCGTCTTGGGCTTGGGTCTAGCTGGGGAGGCCGGTGGGGGTCAGTTCACCAGAGCAATGTGTTGTCGAGACCAAACTGCGAGGGCATTTCGGCCTAGGTCCAGTTGCTCATCACGTAACGACCCAATTATTGAGAGAGACAAGGAAGGTTGCCAAGGAACGTTTCAATGCGACAGATGTCTGTCTTGTGGGGAGATCGGGAGGAGCTGCCCAAAATCCCTCTCTGGCTCATGGAGACCACAGCCTGCATTAGGATGTCCAAGGCGCATGGCCCTTCTTACACAGCCCTGGGGGCTGCAGCAGGTTTCTCCAGGTGCCCGATGGGAGGAATTTCCCAAATCTGTCTCTTCAAGAATTTGGGAGAAAGGGTTTTAAAGAGAGCTTCGTGGGCAAAGGGCCCGGGAGTTCCGTCTGCTGATCGGGGGGATGAACTCACAGGGTCGGGAAGCAGAGGTTGTCTTCTCAGGTGGGAGATTTCGGGCAGGGGGGACTTGATTCTCAAGATGTTTACAACCGTAACTCACACCAGGAGCTTGGCCTTCTGGAAATATCATCACTGCTGTTTCCTTAGAATGATTTGCGTTTTTCCTTGCTCCTTCTGAACGGCAAATGTCTTTCTGTTTCGAAATTACAACATGAAGGCACAGTAACTACTCAGGGCTCATGCTTATTTTTTCTCTGGAGTTTTAGTTTTCTTTCCTTTCCTTTTCTTTTCTTTTTTGGTCATATGGATTCGACTAAAGCCTGGGATGTTGTCATCCATTCAAAGGCAGAAACGACGCGGGAGACGAGCTGCCGACATGCGTTTCTCTCTCTAGTTAATTTTTATTCTCCCATTTTAAAATTTCTCATTGCAAATGATTATTATTGATAACTGCATGTTTGTGGTGCTTGGGCTCTAAGAAAGCTCCCTCTTCTCCATTTTCCCCTCCACGTTCCCGTAGGAGCTGTGCTTCCCGCGCGAAGGCCCGCAGTCCCGGAGGCTGAGAACGTTCACAAGCTCAGTTCATCCCCCCGAGGAACGCAGGGCCTGGGGGACGCTGCTGGGACCCCAGAGGAAGATGCACCCTTTCTTTGCAATTCCCCTTAACCTTGGCCGATTTTGCCTCGGGTGGTCGTGGGAGGTTTTCTTCCACCCAGTCTTTATTTTTTCCTCCTTTTCTACCCACCCCTAGATCCATGGCCCTGTCAGGGCCGTGGCACTGCTGTGCTGCTGGGGCCCCCGCCCGCGTGCAGGTGTTCCTGGGTGTGCTCCCAGGTGGGTGCAGGCCATCCCCACCCTGCTCTGTAGTTACAGGGAGCTGCCTTTTCCGGAGCTTTTGCTGCTGGAGGCCTGGGCAGAGCTTTTGGGGAGCTTCTCCTGCTCTCTCTCTGCTGGAGGCAGCATTTCCCCAGCCCCGTTGGGGGGCTGCTGAGGTTTCCTCAGGAAACACACCTGTCCTTTCTCCCCCTCTGCCCTCCGGGCGGTGAGGGCGGTGTGATCTTGCCGGCGTCTGGGCAGCCTCACTGCAGTTGGTTTCTCAGCTTGTTGGTCAGGCAGGGGGGGCACTGCCCTCTGTTAAATTCTCTCCCGAAGCTCCTAGAATGATGGTGCTTTCTGACCGATTCACCCTGGATTCTGCAGCGTGGACCCTGAGATACATCCCTCTCTTGCTGACCTAGACCTGATGTCCTGCCTGTGACTCACCTGCTGAGAGATCCCCCCACACACCTGTAACTAACCTGAGAGGCTGCAAGATCCCCCTACCTGTGACTTACCTGTGAGGCTGAGAGACCTCCCCCCACCTGTGACTTACCTGCAAGGCAAAGAGGCCTGTGGGTGGCCCTGGAAGGGAAGGGGCAGTGCAGGCAGGAGGCGGAAGGAAGCCTATCCTTGGCCGTCTTAGCAGAATAAACGAGACTGCGGGGTAAAGGAGCTCATTTCTTCATTATGTCAACAAATGCACGAATTTATGGGCTGGGTTTTGTTCTGGACCCTGAGATGCAGCCGCGAGCAGCACAGAGCTCCTCTCTCTGGAACTTATAAGAGGATTACAGACAAGTAAATAAAACCGAATCTTTTTAAGTAGATTAATTCTAAGAAGAAAAATAAAGAGGGTGCGAGGGGAGTGGCTGGGAAGGTTTGTGGCGGAGGCTCTTTTCGGGAGTGTTTTCCAGGCGGGCCTCTCCTGGGAGGTGATATTTGAGGACAGACCTGAATGATTCAGTGGTGACAACCCCCAGCTCTAATCCCACATCGAGTGACTGAAGTTGCTCAGGAAACTTCAGGGGCGCTGAGGTCTCGTGCAGAGTGGCTGCCCCAGGATTCTGTGCCGTGTTGCGCAGAACCACTCGTGTGTTTAAATTAGCGGGTACAAGTCAAGGGGGTGCCCTCATACCGCTCCTGCCCCCGTACGTCAACAACGGTTGGCTTCAACCGCTCGAAGCAGAGGTTCTCGGCGAGCGGAAGGGCGGCATTAAAGAGACGGACGGGGCCGATTAATTTCAGGTTGTCGGCGTGAGTCATTTTGGCCTAGGATAGCATCTCTCATAAATTTGCCATTTCCCAGAGAATGGTATTTTAGAATGTGATTTGTGAATTGATGTAAAAAATGTATCAAAAGGCACTGTAAATCAGAGAAAAACAGCAGCAAAAGAAGTTATTCAGATCATTGGAGCCAGTGTATTTGGAAGTCATTTCAGACCAGACACTAGAGAAACCGGGATCGGAATCCTTTCTGCCTATGGAAGGATGTTAAGGGCAAAAGTATCACAAGCACATATCTCCGTGTTGGGAACGAGGGGATGCCAGGCCAGGCCCTTTGCTAGAGAGTTTGCATTCATCACCACGGTTACTGTTCCCGAGCGTCCTGGAAGCTGCTTCTGACTCAGATTAGGAGCTCAGGGCATGGAGGACCAAGGTCGCTGGATGAAATGAAATGTGTCCAAGTCAGCCTAAGCACTGGCCACGGTGATGCTTGTCTGTGCAAGAAGTATTTGTGTGGTGGCCACACACAACCGACTCCCCGAGGGCGCTGTGGACAACTGGACAGCTGCCATGTGGAAGGACAGGGCGCCTTACTGTCGAGTGTGTGCCAGGGGGGCTGTTAGCCTCCCGTGATGCTTGCATCCTTCGAGAAGCTTACTTAAAGCAGTAACCTTCCTCTTAAAGGACTCGGAGTGAACGTTCCTGAAATAAGAACAGAGCAAACCGCACAAAGGATTGTCTTCCGGGTGTCCCGATAGCCAGTGCCCAGAGAGTTTTATCCCTCAGGAAAAGCTCACGTCCACTGTCCTTCACGTGGTCCTGGGAGTTGCCTGGTTTGTTCACGGTGTTGGCGCGCCCTGCTTCCTCCCCTATGAGGAGCATCCTTTTCGTGTCTTTGTGCCTTCGTATCAATCCTGTCAGAGCCTTCCTAAAAGCCTCGCAGCAGGCGCTGCCGGGCTGCATGTCTTCCTGCGTTTCGGGATGGTGCGTGGCTTTCTGCGCAGCCTTATCTCTCGGGCCAAGAGGAGGAGCCGGCCCACCGGAGCTGTGGCCTTCTCATCTGCGGCCCACGCTGGGCCGGGGAAGTTCAGCCATCCACGCTTCAGATGGAGACTTTCAAAGGCATTTAGAAAAGTAAAGGGAAGAAAAGGAAACAAATATAGAGCTATTACAAAGAGTTTTTAAGCAAGACATGCTTATTAAGCAGACTTATTCTCTCTCGCACATTCAAAGGCATCTGATTAAACCATCCCGGGGAGGCTGACAAAGCTTTTGTCCATCTGTGCAGGACAGATAAACCGTTCCTTGGCAGATTCTGATCGTCTCTTAGGCTCGACACCCAAGGAGAGAGTCTGACAGCGGGTCCTGTGAGGCGGGCGTGCCAGCCACGCAGTGTCTAGACCGGCGAGCGCGTCCTCGGCCTCTGCCCAGAGCTCGCCACGGGGAGGCTGCAGGTTGGGACTCGGCGGCACTGGTAGCCCTGCTGGTGCCTAGAAGTATGTGGGGCGATTTGGGTCAATGCCAAGGACAATCACAGAGACAGATAAAAACACAGCAAGGAGCAAAACTTCCCAAGTAAGCACGTTCTTAGGGCCTTTCTAGAGATCCAGTTTGATGCCCACAGAGAAACACGTTGCCAGGCATCCGGGGAGCCTGTGTCCAGTGTGTTGTCCACTCCCAGTGGCACTGTTTTCAGAGCTGTCACCTGGGCCAGGTCTGGCAGCAATGCAGCCATTGCCCAGACGGGTGTAACAGGGAGTCTGCAAACCCACTGTGTTCCGTTGTTCAGCCTTTTTGTGTTGACTGGGCAACCTTTACCCGGCACCAGAATAGCACGTTAAGTTCACGCGGAGTTTCTCCTCCAGAGTGCACAGGTGCCATCTTTGCGGCTTTGACAGGCTTCTTTATTGGTATTATTGAATAGATGGACACTGGGGGCAAAAAGCAAGTAAAGAACGTACTACAAATTAGAACGTTTCCTCCCCACTGCTGATGCATTCACTGGTTTTATTCCTCGTGAAACTGAATATTCACATGTCAGGGCAAACCTTTCCTAGCGTTGTATCACTCACATATCTTCAAGTACCAATTTCTCTACTAAGATTTTTCTTCCTGGTGTTTTCCAGCTTTCATTAATTTGGTTTTATTGAGTCTAACGGATGCATTTGTCACTATTTCCAAATTAAAGAGTCAAATAATCGGATCGCTCCCACCCTGGTAAACAAGAGAGATCTCTCCCTCTCGAGGTCCTTAACTTAATCCCACCTGCAGCATCCCTTGTGCCAGGAGGGTGACGGTTCCCAGGTTCCAGGGATGTGGATGTGGGCATCGCCGTGGAGCCTTTGCTCTGTCCGCACGGCAGATGCTTCGGCCACCACCAAGTCACACACACACGAGGAGTTGAGGCACAGACAGCTTCAGTGCCCAGGTCTCCACGGGTAGATTTTGGACCCAGGCAGTTGGTTTCTATGGCCCATGTCTGTAATCACTATTTTACGCTATAATGAAGAAAACCCCACATGCTTAAAAAGTCAGAATTGTGCCACATGTTTCTTTGAAATACTACCCCTGCAGAAAGTTCAGACAACTCTCTAGTATTTGAAACACGATCATGCCAATTATTCTGTCTTGAAAGCTCCTTCCGACAGATCTGACGGTTTGGGTAATGTTTTCCCCTCCCACTTCACAGGTACTAATCATTTTGTGTCTCTTTTTGCCCTTTTTCTTTCCCACCTCTTCCTCAGCTGGAAGAAATCCGTAGCGGGATATTGATCATCGTGGGGATATTTACACTGTAGAAATGGGCAAGCACCTCAACTCTGAGGTGTTTTGTTTTTATTTTTTCCTGGAGAGCTGGTTGTTAACCGTGCACCAGCACAGCAGCCCTTGTTTTATTCTTACTTCTTACTCTGTACTCGAAGAATATGGTTTTCTTGAACTTGGCCCTTGAGGAGCACATCGTATCTAAGTGTAGCAGGTTACGACACAGCCCTTGGTGCACTTCGGCATGTTACAAATTCCGCGGACAATTACCTTTGGTTTCAGTAGGAGTACTTTGCACTGGGTGGAGAACATTGAATCGGATATAGACAAGAGTCGCTGCTGCCACTGCCGTGCGGGCTGCCCTCCCCCCCCCCTTGTATGCCGTAACCACCGTGGCCGAAGAGCCAGGGTTTGTCTGACGGAGAGCTTGGAGGGGACACGTCGAACTTCATATTTTATTTTTCCTACTTTTTATTTACACCCTGGTGTCCACCAGCACCTCAGATTCCACTCATTTAGGTCTGACCTCAAGCAATTGCAGATTTATACATCCCATTCCTCTTCGGGTTACCCTCTCTTCCAAACATGCAGGTGCAAAACCCTGGTGTTCACGCTGATGTCTCTCGCCCGTCTTTCCTGCCCTCTCCCCGTCAGACCTACCCCCCTTGCCCCCTACGGAAGCTGCTCACGCCCACACGTGCCTTCCACTCCTCTCTTCCTTCCACTGCCACGGCCAGGGGCCCTCCGTGATCGCCTCCAGTCCACTCCGCGGAGCCCTGTGAGGTCAGCATGGCTCAAGGGCCTTGCTGACAGAGTCCGGCACGAACCCCTTGCTCTCAGTGGGAACCGTGTTCTCCCGTGTGCCATCTGGTGCCATCTGACCTTGCTGTCACCTCTCAGGTGCTTCCTTCTGTGGTCGGTCTGACCGAGGGACAACCATACCCGCAGCCCCAGGGTGTGTTCCAGGCTGGATGCAGCACACCAGCCTCCTCTGCGGCCCTCGGGGTGATCGGCCCCCCAGACTCCCCGTCCCACTCCTGTGGACTCCCCGCAGCATCCCCTCGGCCACCTTGAGTTACTTGTCAATCAAGTCTCCTTAAATGTTTGCATCTTAAAAACAAACATTTGCATATCATCTCCACATGCTTTAGTGATTTTTTTCTTGATAGCTAAAATGGGATATAATTACGGTACATACACTAAGCACTGCTCCAAGGCGGGGGTGAAGAGCTTCTCGACAAACACTCTTTGTCCTGAGGACACTTCCCGGATGTGGTGCCAAGTCTCAGTCTTTACTCACGTCACACCCTCTCCTTCCTCTTCCGGACTCTGTGCAAGACCTGGCCTGACCCAGTTCCTCGACAAGCCCGCGGCCGGCGTGGCAGATGCAAGCTCCGGCCCGAGTGCACGGGGGCCTCTGGGCAGCCCGCAAGCTCCGCTCCACCCAGGGCCTGTGGGCTGGAAGGTGTCGGGACGGCCACGCGCCAAGGTCCGCGCTGTGGAGAGCACCAGTGTGGATGTTAATTGCGTCCGGGCTCACGCCCACTTACTCAGCTAAGCTCAGGACCCAGACTCCGGAGAAGCTAATTTATTCCCAGACATGCATATTCAATGTTCTAAACAACCAGTTCATCATCTAGAGACACAGGCAAAGGTTTAGAAGGAAAACATTTTTCACAGAGTGAAAATGCTTTGGAAAAAGATAAGCTTTTCCCCCTGGACACTGGGGTTAAGCAGAAAATTGAGACAAGGGATGGAGTATTATTTTTCTATTGTTGCCGGACCCCTGATGCTCCAAATCCCCCAGTGCCTGAAAATGCAGTCTAAATGACTTTTTTTTCTTTTAAAGTTCTCTGCAGCGTGTAGCTTGAGCTTTAGCTCACACAGATTCTTACAGCTAAATAATAAAGCCCCGACAAAGGAGTCTAATAAAGGAAGTGCGACAGCCCAGACAGAGGCAGCTCTGAATGCGACGGCAGGTCTGGCTGCGAAGACCCAATCATCAGAGCCACGTGCCGCCAAGGAGCCTTGATCAGGAGACGTTAGAGCGAGGCTTATCGTAAGGATTCCTCAATTTATGCAGCTTTTTCAGGGGAAAGAGTCCTGAAGCTTCCAAATATCAAAAGGGTTCAGTATCTCATGGAAGAGGTATTTAAAGAAAATTGGCCCCCAAATCACTGGGCTATTGTCATGTGTTCTTCTTCAGTTCATTTAAAGGCTAAAGTCGAAGCTATTTTTAAAGGATATTTTAAAAAATTCCTTTCTTAAGTTTCTTCGTGGGGAGGTGAATGTTGCTATTTGTACTTCAGGGGGAGATGACGTGGATGAGTTAATGTGAACTTGGCCTTTGTCTCAGGACGCAGAGGTGAGTTCTCTCATCCTGCTTGTCCCCTTGGCACATGGACAGTGCAGGACAAAGGTGGGGACAGGCTCTGACGTGCATGTCCTCTCGAGTGTGGATGTCGTCGGGGAAGGGCTTGGGCTGCACTTTGGAATGGGGAACAAAAGGGAAAAAATGGGAATGAGATGGGCTTCCTGATGCAGACAGGTGACCTCTGCTCATCGCGATCACTGGCAGGAGCAGGATGCATTTTCCAGGTGTGCCCCGCCCACGGCACTCCCACGAGGCCCTCCTGGCACCCCCTGTAGGACGAGCCGCCTCCTTGCCCTTTCCTGGCACCTCCGGAGCAGGAGTTCCCTGTTCCTCGGCACGTGCTCAACGCCCACTCAGAGCTCCGTGGGTGCACGCTGTCCGTGGGTAACACAGGCACACGGTAACATGCTCAGAAAACGGTGCTTTAGAGCCCTGTGGTTGGAGGGTCCTATGACTATAAATCAAGAGGGTTCTGTGGCTATTTGCTTTAAAATTTCCTGGCAGCTGCTCCTGCCTCCAGGCAACTCCAGATTTTAAATTCCCACCTATGCCCGTGACTGAGGACCAGGAGAGGAGGACAGAGTAGCTCCAGGCTGTGGTCTTTGGCTCACGGCTGCCAGAGAGAAGCCCCATGTCCCTCGGGGCAGGCAGTGGAAGATCCAGGAGCTCGGCGTGGAGGGAGGGCTTGTGGCCTCATCTCACGTGGGTGTTTCCTGAAGCCTCACAGTTTTCATCACGTGGAGACAATGCAGGCTTCCCACCCATTTGCAATATAGGATTATTCTGGAAAGTGCCGATGATTAAAGGGTTTCCAAAGAGTAGAGGTTTGCACTGCAGGAAGAATCTAGAATTTATCCTCTCCTTTAGCAGAAAGCTCACGAGGACAGTTAATTACACAGTTTGCATTAAGTGCTTTGAGATCCTCCAGTGAGGCCGAGTATATCCAGGTGCTACCCCTGCCCCGCTGCTCGGCTCCCTCTTTAAAAAATTGATTCTATTACCGAAGAAAGAGCAGGGAGAGAGGAGTCCAGGACACAGGTTATATTTTCTGCAGAGGCTTTCAAAAGGCTTTTGATAAAGTATCCTATAGAAGCCTCCCATGAAAGTGAGGATTTATGAATTACAGAAAAAAAGAAGTCATTTGAAAATGAGGTGGAGAGAGAGCAGCAGCTATGATTAGTCACCCTGACAGACAGCCGGAAAATAGGACTCGGCGCGGCTGGTCCACGGAGCTGTCCCTCAGCCGCTGACAGCAGGCCCTGCCCCGCGCTGTAAGTCACAAGGGGAGCACGGAGCCCACGTTTCTCTCTCGGGCAAGTGCCTTGGTTTCCCGGAGTCTCAGCGGGCGGCCAAGGGTGTGTGAGGAGGATGGTTCTAAACGTCCAGACTCGGCTCTTCCCAGGGCCTGGTGGCCGATACAGCTTGGAGAGGCAGCTGGGGGCGGTGCTCTGCCCACTCGCGAGTAGGTGGCCTTTAGAACCAGGGTGCTTTTCTTAGGGTCGTGATTACACGGGGTCACTCTCGCGAAGCACAAGATATTTTTAGGAAAACCAGGTCCCTTTTGTCCCCTGCTGGGTTCTGCTAGCCCTACTGCCATAGTCTGGCTGTGACCTGGGTCCATCGTGTTCTTAGAGGTTGACACAGGCCTTCCCAGTCCCACCCCTTAATTGCCACTGGATGTCCCTGCTTTATGGTCATGTGGTGACTTCCTCTGTGCATGTCCTGTTTGCTTCTAGGGGCTGAAGCTGGTGAGGGGCAGAAGTTGAGGTGAGTCTTCCGCACGGCCATGACCCAGCACGTGACGTGGTCACTGCTGAGCATTTTACTGTCACCGTCATTCCATCTCACCCTTCTCCTTTCTCTTGGTCTGAGTGGCTCCTCTCTGCACTGCGAGACGCTCCTCCGATGAGAGAGCTCTCCGCAGTGCTGCGCAGGCAGGGCCGGGCGATCCAGCTCAGAGCGGTGCAGGCGAGGTTTTCTCGGATGAAACACGGACAGAGCTCGTGCTGAAACATGTGGGATCACCGGCCAGCAGCCCAGCGCTCCCCCACCTCTGTGGTTTCAGAAACAGAATCCATATCAGCCTTGGAGGGTGTTCATAATTGTGTCCGGGAAATCTGGCTGTTTTTTCTACTATTTTACTGAAATCGCCCAGATATTTTGCAACTAACAGGTTAATTGATTTGATGTGGGCTCTACGCAAATGAGCATGCAAATTAAAGGTTGTAGGAGATGTCCAGCTTTTAAACTAACATATTTACTTTTTTGGAATTTTGCTTTGTGCTGTAGTCACACGACACGGGCTCCCCAGCCCAAGCTCTCAAGTGAGTTGGTCCAAAACTGGCTTTCGCCTTTCTTTGTAGAGAACCTCAGTGTCCACTGGGTCCCGTGTGAAGCCGCCTGTGTGTACAGCGTCTGGGGTGGCTGCCCCTGAGGCTCTATCCGAACGTGGGTTTCGAGCGGCAGGCGGGGGGTGGGGAGTGGGGGGGACTCCCCACTCTGCCACCTGCTTTCAGAGCAGCCGGGGCCCAATCGCCTTCTCTCATGAAACAAAGACGTCTTACTTCACGCTCTCATTTCCAGTTCAGATGGCCAGTGTTTAATACACATGCAAGCACATTTGTGATGATTTCCCTATTCCGGAAAACCGCCTATTTCCTTTCTGTGTAAGAACAATTTGTAAACACACCTGCACACAAACACACATGTACACATACATATGCACACCCACAAACACACGCATGCACACAAACACATGTGTGCACACACGTACACCCACAAACACACACGTGCACACACATGTACACAGAAACACACATGCACACAAACATACGCATGCACACACATGTGCACCCATAAACACACATGTATACCTACAAACATACACATGCACACACATGTACACCCACAAACACAACACATGCACACACAAACGGGTGCACACACAGGAGGTAGATCTGATGTCTCTTCCCCAGGCTTTGCTGGACCTGCAGATGAGGAGATGGACTTGCTGCCTCCCGGCTGCACTCTCCTCAGAAAGGCTTATCTCATCTGACACAATCACAGAACCATAAAATTAAAAGTTAGCCCCTAGGCAGAGATCCTGGGCAGGAGTGCCCACGAGGACACGTCACCTGGCAGCTGTATGCAACTGATCCGGGTTCCACACAGCTCTGTTCCAGAGACAAAACTGCCTTGCTTTAGTTAAAGCCACATTTCTTTTCTTTTCTTTTCTTTTTTTTTTTTAAGCAAACCAAGTTTGCCTTTGAAGAGTAGTTTTTCAATCCATTTCTCGCCAGCAGAGTGGCCAGCTGTGGCCTGGCTCACTCCTCTCCCTGTCGCTGGGAGAGGAGTCCTTAGGCCGCAGTGTCCGTGCCTGTTAGGAGAAGGAAAGAAATCCAGTGTTTCAGCCCAGAGTCCAGGAAGGCCTGGGAGCAGAGAGATGCCAGCTTCCCTGGGGCTGAGGGAGGAAGGTTCAGTGTCCACGAGCTCTGCCCAGGTCACCCCTGCCCGTCTCAGCATCCTGGGCCCTGCCGCTCCTGCTGCAGTCCCTGTCTGCCATCTGTCCTCCTGGGGACATCCTTACGTGGCAGAGGGAGCACCACCTCTGTGGTCCCCAAAGGCTCTGGGACTGAGACTGCAGGGCCGTGGCTTGGGTGGAAGGCGAGGCTTGTGGCCCCTGAGACCAGCTGGAGCCCTGCGCCCCTCCATGCTGCTACAGGAAACCCTCATTCCTACACTGCCACCAGGCTGGTAGGCGAGTCCCGGGCGATCCTCCCTGCTGGAAGACAGGGGGCAGGAGAAACCCAAAGGCACCAGCATTTTTGGCAGAGCACCTGGCGGTGGCCCAGGAAGCTGCTGGCTCTTAGACCTCCAGGCCGCCAGGGACCACTGTGGATCTGGCACGCAAGGCCTCTTCCCAGGTGAGCCCCCACCTCTCACCTCCCACTGTGCTCCCTGGGCCGCTGGGGTGGACGGTGCCAGCCTCATTCCAATCACAGTCACTTTGCAAATGACACAGGATTGATGCCTCATTAGCATGCCACTAACGCAAAGTACCACAAAGGATACCACGTACTTGGGGCCACCGGAGTGCAGGAAGCTGCGTGGGCATTTTGTCCACCTGGCGGGACAGCTGTCGCAACCCCCAGAGGAAGTCTTCAAACACCTCTGTGAAAAAGACAGTGACAGGATTGGAACCTGCGTATACTTCAGTGCATGTTAGTCTACACGAGCCTTTGGCGGGTACATCTCCCAAACAACTGATGCCACAAACGCTGGGTATCAAGTGTCAGTTGCTGAGGAACAGAGAAGGGCGGCCTAACGCAGCCTCCCAGGTGGTCAGAGAGGCTTTCAGTTTCCCAGCAGGGTGAGTTATAGACCCGAACCCTAAAAGGCAACAGCCTCCTAGCGGAGCGCCACAGACAGACCCCATGTGGTGCTTTGGGGTTGCATGGTGGACTCAAGCACAAGGCGCCGTCCTGCCTGGGAACAAACGTGAACAGCTTCTGGCATCTTAGTCAGATAAAATGAGCAACGGAGTCTCTCTGACACATGACGTTCATAAACAACGAACCTGTAATATTTAGCTCCACTGCCATTTCCACGACCCCACTGTGCTTCTCTTTCCTCACCAATCAGACGGCCCTGTGGTTGTGGCACAAGCACTGCTGCGTTTGTGTGTGTCACTGTGCCTGCGTGTGCACATGTATGTGTGTTTGTGCATACGTGTTTGCAGGTGTCTCTGTGTGTATATATGTGATGGTGTGTGCATGTGCACATGTGTATCTGTGTGTGCACATGTATGTGTGTCAGTGTGCATACGTGTTTGCAGGTGTCTCTGTGTGTATATATGTGTTTGTGTGTATCACTGTGTCTGTGTGTGCACATGTGTGTTTGTGCATACGTGTTTGCAGGTGTATCTGTGTGTATATATGTGTTTGTGTGTGTGCATGTGCACGTGTGTCTGTGTGCACATGTATGTGTGTTTGTGCATACGTGTTTGCAGGTGTATCTCTGTGTATATGTGTTTGTGTGTGTGCATGTGCACATGTGTGTCTGTGTGTGCACATGTATGTGTGTCTGTGTGCATACATGTTTGCAGGTGTCTCTGTGTATATATGTGTTTGTGTGTGCATGTGTGCATGTGTGTCTGTGTGCATACGTGTTTGCAGGTGTCTCTGTGTGTATATATGTGTTTGTGTGTGTGCATGTGCACATGTGTATCTCTGTGTGCACATGTATGTGTGTCTGTGTGCATACGTGTTTGCAGGTGTCTCTCTGTGTATATATGTGTTTGTGTGTATCACTGTGTCTGTGTGTGCACATGTATGTGTGTGCATACGTGTTTGCAGGTGTCTCTCTGTGTATATATGTGTTTGTGTGTGTGCGTATGCACATGTGTGTCTGTGTGTGCACATGTATGTGTGTCTGTGTGCATACATGTTTGCAGGTGTCTCTCTGTGTATATATGTGTTTGTGTGTGCATGTGTGCATGTGTGTCTGTGTGCATACGTGTTTGCAGGTGTCTCTCTGTGTATATATGTGTTTGTGTGTGCATGTGCACATGTGTGTCTGTGTGTGCACATGTATGTGTGTCTGTGTGCATACATGTTTGCAGGTGTCTCTCTGTGTATATATGTGTTTGTGTGTGTGTGCACATGTGTGTCTGTGTGCATGTCTCTGTGTGTCTGTTTCACGTTGTTTGTATCCCAAGCTTTTCACAGGAAATTCAACTTACAAAATCAGCAATTTTAATGTTAATTGCAGCTTAATACTTTGCCTATAGTCATTCAAAGGTCACGTTTTAAATGAGGAGGCTCATCAATTCGAATTTGGGGAAGGTTAATTCTTTCTGCACAGCCTGGGGGTTTTCTGCGGCTCTCTCTGCCCCTGGGTCTCGGTAGGTTTTGAAGTCAGGTCATTGTGGTGGGAAGGTCACTTGCAGATTGTTAGCTGAGTCCCGTGATTTCCGCTTTTGCTCAGGAGCACAGTTCTGTAATTCCCGTGTAATACCAGTGGACGTTAGCAAAAGCCCCTCCGGCTGGAGCAGCTGGGGCTTCGACTGAAGCTCACGCAGTTGCAGTCAGGGGGCCCAGGAGGTGTCTCTAGTCACACGTGGCTGTTTGCCTCCCTGTCTCCCCAGCCTGGACGCGAGCTCCACGGAGGAAGGAGCACCATTCCATCACACTCTGACTTTCACTAACTTCGCTCTCATCCCACAAATCTAATCATCGAGGCAGTAAGGACCCTTATTTCAGATCTGTGCAAGAGGAGGCCACATTTGATACTTTCCTTTTCTTTCCATTTTTGGCGTAGTTCTCTACCTTGTGTGTTTTCATCTACGACGCAACGGTGGAAACTGGCTGTACCTGAGCGAGGCTATGGGCAGCTGCAGAGGTCAGACAAGTTTCCCGCAAGGGCTTCTGGAACAGGCCTGCACCTGCTGAGAAGTTCCCAGGCCCTGCGAGTGTCCCAGCAACGCGCTGCTGCAATCTGCCGTCTAGGGCCTCAGGGTTTCCGAGGGATCTACCAAGATGCTGGCAGCTGGGGCCAATACACAGCACACCTTTCTTCCATGCAAGTTTGGAATGAATTCAGAGCTAAGGACAATGCCTGAAAGGCGAAGTTGACAAGTTGACAGGCGGCTTCATTGCTTTACAAGGCTGTCCTGGGGAACCGGCTTAGATGTGCAGCACAGGGGACATCTGAACACACCATCTCTATTCTGGGACCCCCAACACCACCTCACCCCAAACCCCTTCAGGGGCAGAGCTGGTGCCCAGGCAGTAGGGGCTTGGCCAGACACAGACCTGGACGCTTGTCCC
This sequence comes from Lepilemur ruficaudatus, assembly GCA_963574885.1. Classification (NCBI taxonomy): domain Eukaryota; kingdom Metazoa; phylum Chordata; class Mammalia; order Primates; family Lepilemuridae; genus Lepilemur; species Lepilemur ruficaudatus. The sequence goes on along the minus strand of CAUYRT010100767.1, from coordinate 16,972 downwards.
GCATGACTGGCAGGTTAGGAAACTGAGGCACTGTCTGGGAGCTGAACAAGCTGAGCTCCTCCCTAACCCACACCCTCCCTCCCCATCAAATTTCGTCCCCTCTCAGAGGAAGAGGGGAGAGAGGAGAGAGGTCCCTGGGTGGCCCTGCGGACACCTCCACAGGGAAACAAGGCACAGAGGCCAGCGCGGGTGCCAACTTTGCTACCCACCTAGAGAGAACTGTGCACGTTACCAAAGAGCATGGTATAGACACAGGAGGAGGTTGGAGACTTCCAATTCTGCATTGACAAAACAGTTCCAGCGAGCTCCAATGAAGGTTCAAGGGTTAATTCTTAAAAATAATATATTCAACCTACAATTAAATTTAGTGTACTCAGGAGCTGGGGGAGAATTGCAATTTTTTTTTTTTTACCCAAGCCACATGATGGAAATGCCAAAATGCCGTAACTGAAAACATGACAAGAAAGGATCTTTCGGGTGACAGCTTTAGTGAAATCGGTCAGAATACATATCTGAAGGTCTTCTTAGATGTGTAAATAGAACTCATTATAACAAAAGTTGGTGCTTTTTAAATTTTTTTTTAAGGTGGTGCTTTTTGTCATTGTGGAGGTGCTTCCCAATGGCTGGGAAGCAGTTGAGCTTGGTACCGGGACCTCCCCCTGGGGGTACTGCTACATGCTTAGCCAGCTCAGAACACCTTTTCTGTTTGTTTGCCTCACTCTGATGGAAGGCGCAAAGGACCATTTTATTATGTTATCAGTATGAAATGTCTGATTCCCTTAAGTACTGAGTTTGACAGTCGTTATCTTTGACATTTCACTTTGACACTTCTTGTTTCATTTTTATTGTGAAGGTACCTCCTCAGTCTTGCAAACACACATGTCAGCTTGTGATTATCTTTCAAATTCTTTTTTATTTTTTGAGTAATTTTTGTGAAACTATGGATGAGTCAAAAATTCGTGTTATTTTCTAATATGAGTTCCGTTGTGGAACCAATGCAGCACAGACAGCTCGAAATATCAATGAAGTGTTTGGGAGGGATGTGGCTAATGAAAGCACAGTACGTCGATGGTTTGAGAAGTTCCATTCTGGTGGTTTTAATCTTGAAAATGAGCCACGTGGGTGACCTGAGACCAAGGTGGATGATGATGAGCTGAAAGCTGTAGTGGAAGCGAATCCATCTCAAACTACGTGTGAATTAGCATCAAGGTGTCCTGTTACTATTCCGACAATATTGGACCATTTGAAATAAATCAACAAGGTAAAGAAGCTGGATACATGGGTACTGCATGAATTAAATGAGCGTCAGAAGAGAAATCATCTCGAAACTTGCCTTTCTTTGCTGTCACGACATAAAGGCGAACCATTTCTACACTGTATTCTTACATGTGATGAAAAATGGCTTCTTTTTTACAATTGTGAGGATTTGGCACAATAGTTGGATAAAGATGAAGTGCTGAAACACTGTCCAAAACCAAATATTTGTCAAAAAGGCTACTGATGTCTGTTTGGTGGTCCAGTGTTAGTATTATTCACTACAGCTTCATGAAGCCTGGTCAGTCGATGACAGCAGATGTCTACTGCAACCAGTTGGATGGAATGATGAGGATGCTTGTGATTAAGCAGCCGAGATTGGTCAATAGAGACAGGCCAGTCCTCTTGCAAGACAATGCTTGACCACATGTTGCACAAACAACGCTGCTCAAACTACAGAGGCTTGACGTGGAAACTCTCTGTCACCCACCGTATTCACCAGACCTTGCACCGACTGACTACCACTTCTTCCAGGCTTTGGACCACTTCTTACAAGGGAAACTATTCAATTCTTAACAAGCTGTGGAAAACGCCTTTTGAAATTTCATCACCACGGGCTCTGCATTCTTCTTCCATGCTGGCATAAACAAGCTACTGTTAAGACGGAAAACTGTACCAATAGGTCAGACACATACTTTGATTAAGTGTACTGCTTCTTGTTTGAGATGTAATAAACTGCACTTTTGATTCAAAATCAGACGTTTCATGTTTAATGACCTAATACCTTAGTTCCTGTCCTCTTAATATTGGTAACATGACCTATTCTGTGAATCGATCAGGTTTGACTTGACTTTAGATCAGTGGTCCCAACCTTTTTGGCACCAGGGCCTGGTTTCATGGAAGGCAATTTTCCCACAGACCTGCGGGGAGGAGGGATGGCTTCAGGATGATTCACGCACATTGCATTTATTGTACACTTTATTTCTATTATTATTACACTGTGGTACATAATGAAACAATTATATAAGTCACCACAGCGCAGCTCCGTGGGAGCCCTGAGCTTGTTTTTCTGCAACTAGATGGTCCCATCTGTATTTGCAGCCTCTCCCCAGTGCTAGCATCACCGCCTCGGCTCCACCTCAGATCTCCAGGCATTAGGTTCTCATAGGAGTCACAACCTGGATCCCTCGCATGCGCAGTCTACAGATGGGTTCGTGCTCCTGTGAGAACCTAATGCCACCCCTGATCTGACCAGAGGCGGGGCTCAGGCGGGGATGCGAGTGGTGCGGAGCAGCTGTCAATACAGACGAAGCTTCACCTGCTCAGCTGCCACTCACCTCTGGCTGTGCAGCCCAGTCCCTAACAGGCCACGAATTGGTACCCGTCAGTGGCTCGGTGGTTTGGGGAACCGCAGCTTTAGATCAAAGGGCACGTCTCCAAAAGAACCGGGCCACTCTAAGTGTGTGGGGGAAAACGAAACAAAACAAAAAGCAAAACTATGGGTCTTTCAACACTTCTACTGATTTTTATACCAACACATACGTCTGAAAAATACACATTCTCATTCTGTTTTAAATATCATATTCTGAATGACAAATATTTGATGAAATTGAATATGTTTCAATATATTAAGATCAATTAAAGAAAAAACAGAGACCTTTCTGTCGTAATAAATACCCATTTTAGAGATACCCATTTGAGAGAATAAGGAGTAGAGGGCTGGCCTGGGCAGTATTATGAAACGTGACAAGTTTAAACATAAGAGTGGGCTCCGAAGCAAAGAACGGGCCCTACTGTTCTCATGTTGGGATAGCTCCCAGGCGGGTCTTTGCCAAACTTCCACACGGTCGCCGAGGCAGCCCCATTGTGAATATGCACAGACCCCAGCCCAGCAGCACGTCTCTGACATGTCGGGGAAATGTTCTGAGGTGGTGAATGAAATCTCCTGGGAGGCTCATAAATCCTGTGCAACAAATTATACACTAACAGGTTCTTAGGGGAATTCAAATAAATCCTCACCACCGCTTAGCAGGTAATCTCCAGATCAGATTCCCATTTTTCTTAAGAGCAAAATAATATATGGCTTTGCACACTCTCCTGGTGAAATGCTATATCTCAAAGATATGAATTTAGTCGAAATATTGATCTTAAGCCAAAGTGAAACTAAGAGAAAGTTTAATGTTTTTTACCACAAAAGAGAGGGATGAGAGGTCTGTGCATAAAACATGCTTTATAAAGTGAAGCAGCCTGGAAGGGGAGGAAGGGAACATTCCAGAAGCCTGGAGACCTTCCGACATCTCCCTGTTAAGGAGACGCTGCAGAATTGTCTGCAGAGCCTCTGCTTGCCCAGCAAGCTGTCGTGAAGCCATGCCCTTGCAATTAAAGGACATAAACTACATTGCAAAGAAGGGACCTATCTTAATGTTGTGTGAATCGCGTTACATGAGTTTTACTGCTTCGCAAATCACACGATGTAACGGTGTTGGCGTCCACGCGGGGTCTCTCGGGGAGAGGCTGCGGGGGAGGACTGAGGCGTGGCAGAGTGTGGCGGGACACTCTTGGGTGTGCCGTGGCTCGTGGAGAGTTGAGCAAGAGTCCGAATGATGAGAGGAGTGCAGACTGCATTGGTGGGGAATTCGGGTTCTCTCTTTCCTCCAATATCAGAAACTTGATACAAGCAAAATGAGGAACACCATCTTCCTTGTCTACTTCAGTCCACCAACATCAAGCAGCCCTTGCCAAATCTCCTTGGAGCGTCTATTAACCTCAGGTGTCACAGGGAAGATGCTTGGAAAAAAGTGCTTTTTAATCAAAATTATTTAGTTTTTCCTGAAAGACCCTTCATAAAGTCACGTATCATTCAACGTTCTGTATGTCGTCTGGAATGTATGAGCGAGAGCTGGATTTGCGAGGGAAGCAAAGGAGGCAGCCCTGGCAGAAATGTCGCGCTGTGGTGTTCACATCAAACACACACGCTAGTGGGGTGCCCATAATTTGTATTTTTCATGTTTGAAGAAGGACAAGAGATACTGCAGTTGCTGTCCTTTGGCTCGAGTTGCTAGATGTGACTTATCAGACACCAACAGCCAAAGTCCTAGGTAAACCAAAGTAGCTTTTCTAAATAGGCTATTACTTATTTATTTGGGGGGATTTATAAAAATGTGGCCGTCATGCAGAGCCTCTGGGTGCATGAATAATGCAAAAGTACAAAACATTAAGAAACAGAAACAAACAGAAGCCAGACGTGTAGTTCCATTTCTCTCAACAGACAGAAACCACTTTTTTGATCAATACATTGAATTACAAAGAGAAATTGCTAAAAAATGCAAACGGGAATTTAATAGGACATGAAAGATTTAGTCATCAAACAAATGCTTTTCTGCCATCTTGTATGCGAGGTGGCACTGCTGGGAGACCGGGGGTGCAGGCTGCTGTTTGAACAAGTGACAAAGTGGTTGGCTTACGGATTTCCTAATGAAGGGGCTGCGTGGGAGGGCAGGCAGCGGCTCTCTACGGCTGCACCGGAAATGTCAGGTGACACGCACAGGGACCGGCCTCGGGAAAGGTCGGAACGTGGAGTTTTCACTTAGAAGAATAGTCTCCACCTCCATCCAGGTTAATAGGAGAGGTGCTAGATCACCATTGTTTTTTATGGCTGAGTAATACTCCATGGGATACACGTACCACATTTTGTTAATCCACTCATGTATTGATGGGCACTTGGGTTATCTCCACGTCTCTGCAATTGCGAATTGTGCTGCTATAAACATTCTAGTGTTGGTGTCTTTTTTTATAGATTGTCTTTTTTTCCTCTGGGTAGATGCCCAGTAGTGGGATTGCTGGATCAAAAGGTAGGTCTACTCTTAGTTCTTTGTGGTATCTCCATGCTACTCTCCATAGAGGTTGTACTGGTTTGCAGTCCCACCAGCAGTGTATGAGTGTTCCTATCTCTCTGCATTCACACTAATATTTGTAGTTTTGGGGCTTTTTGATCAAAGCCATTCTCACTGGAGTTAAGTGGTATCTCACGTGGTTTGATTTGCGTTTCCCTGATGATTAGAGATATTGAGCATTTTTTCATACGTTTGTTGGCCACTAGTCTATATTCTTTTGAAAAGTTTCTGTTCATGTCCTTTGCCCACTTTTTAATGGGGTTATTTGATTTTTTTCTTGCTCATATGCCTGAGTTCTTTATAGATTCTAGTTATCAGCCCCTCGTCAAATGTATAGCATGCGAATATTTTCTCCTATCTGGTAGGTTGAGGTAGGCGAGGCTGGGCCGGTCCTCGTGCTCGTCAGTCTGCGGCCCTCCCGGTGTGGAGCCTGTGTGGGCCGGGGCGGGGAGGGCAGGGCTGGCGCAGAGCAGGCGGCCGGCCGTCCGCAGGCCAGTTTGTGGGGAGGACGGCGAGTGCTCAGGGTGGAGGGTCTTCTGAAATGCACATGGCAGCGAGGTAAGTACATATTTGAGGATGCAGAGAGGCAGCCGCCGGCGCTAATGACAGCGTAATGATCAAAGACACCAGCGTGGTCTGAGCCGCCAACAGCGCGTCTCTATAGTGACAGCCTCTCCCGTGGCTCCGCGAGCCACCGCTGAGAAACTCCAGAATTAATCTTGACAAAATTCTGGTGAAAAATTGATTAAAGTACAAAACGACTCTGTTTCCTTTCTCTTTTTTACTTCACTCTAGTTGCCAGGTTGAACAGAAAAGTCTTACATATAAATCTCCCATTCACACAGAAACTGGTGATGTGAGTAATCTCTCCAGTTCTGAGAGTCTATGATCAGGGCTGGCAAGCCCAAAATGGGAGTGAAAATGCCCGGTTCGTGACGGAACGTTTCCCCAGCACAATGCCGTGTCACATGGCCCGTTTGGTCTAACAGGCCTCTGGTTAGGAGCTAACGTCCTCCCAGTTGATTACGGTATTTAGCAAATATCACATTGTCTAAGGTCGACCTCGCCGGATCCTGAACTCGCAGGGAACTCCCTGTTCGTAATATTCACTTGACAATTAGTCATACACTGTCTTGTGATAGCTGCGGTGTTGTCCTCAGTAGCTCTCGCTTTTCTTCTCTCTCTTTTTGAGAGCATTTCCTGTGTTTGTATCTTGCCTCTCCAGGTCTGTGTCTGGGGGTGACGGCTCCTGACGGGCACCTGTCAGTTTTGCGTACTGCCAGCCGTTCTGAGGCACAGAAACTCGTGGTCTGCCCAAGGGACACAAAGTCACTTCAAACCCCAGGATCTCATTCACCCATTTCACAAGCAGGGACATCGCCAGTGCTGCTCCCACATGCCTTGGATCCTCTGGCCATTTCCAGGCATTCTGGCCTCACCCCGACGTCCAGCACCTGCCCCGGGGCTCCCGGAACCCAGTTTCTGCATCACATACAGCATACACTGAGGCGCCGGGGAGTCGGTACGTTCCACTGCAGCAGACAGGCGCGCGTACTGTCCAGCAAGGACCCTCGCTGCTTCCCCTGTGCTGGAGTCCTGGGCGTGCCTTCTTCGAGATTTCCAAGTTTTCCTGTGAGACCAAGTGTCAGCTCCCACAGACTTCCTCACACAGCCTCTGCTGGCGGCTTTCCCTGCCTGGTCACTAACCGTCTTCTCCTGCCGTTCCTGGGCCTCCCCACAGGCTGTGCAGCCAGCCTGCACCTCAGTGCCTGCCTCTGGGGGAACCCAGCCAGGCAGCTGGCACCGACGTGGTCCTAGGACTGGCTTGGGCCTGGGATTCCGGGGCTGGGTCGCTTGCTTGTCCAGTGGCACCTCGGTGGAGGGTGGGGTGTGGCTGCCGGTAGTTGGTGCGGTAATAATGTTATTAAGACACTCCGGAAGGTTTATGGATATTATCTTATTTATTTCTCATCATAATATGAGGTTGATCTATTATCCACATTTTTTTGGTGAAGAACTCGAGGCACAGAGTCAGTGAACAACTTCCCCAGGACAACACCTAGGAGGCTGAGCTGGCTCCAAGTCCCGTGGCCCCTCACAGCCCCCAGGCGACTGGCGGTAAACCCGCAGGGGCTTATTTAGGGACTTGGCCTTACTTCTTGACAATGGATGAGGCTTCTAAAGACATCATGATGTCTTGAGAAAAGATCATCTCAGGAAAGCAAAATTAAATCATTTTATCAGCTGGTGACCTATATACTGATGAAAATTAAGTAACATAGCAGGTGACGTGTGGCTTAGCCCTTTAAATATCCCATAATTGCTCATGTGCTTTGAATCACACACTCTCCTGTTCTCTCAGGAACAGACGCACACCTGAGCCAGGTCTTTGATATGTCCATTGAAGAGCAGCAACCAGGTCATAAAATAGGTCAATTTTTAAAATGCGTGTCTTATAGGTCAGATTTATTTTAAAAAGGCGAAATTGAGGTCAGACACATGAGTCATTGTGCAACTCTTTACTTTTGGATTCTGCCTCTAAGAATCAGGCAACCTAAATCGCAATTTATTTGCATAGAAAAATTCCAATTCTTGTCTTCATTCTCAATTTGTAGATATGTAATGCCAAAGTTAATGCTCTTTTCCTTAGTGTTTTATTTTTTTCCGGGGGAAACACTGTTACGTTATAAGTCTCTTTATTGCTTTTGCTCATTCGATAAACCAGTCCTATGTGCCAGGCACTGGGCTGGTCACCCATGACGTTGGTCAGGGTCCCAAAAAGCAGCAGCAGGCACACTTGAATGACGGCTTGGAAGAGTTTATCAGAGGTGCTATTTACGAAAGGGTGGGGAAATTGCAGGGAAACACACACGCTAAAAGGCAGTCGGGGACTTACAAGAATAGGGTCAGTGACCACCAGCTCTGGAGGTTGGGGTGATCTGGTCCCAGCAACTCGGAGTCAGTCCAGCTGCACACAGAGCGCCACCTGTCAGGAAGGCAGCAGCCTGAGGAGGTCCCGCGTGGGGGACGGTGACAAGGAATACTCCACCTAACTCCTTGCTTCCTCCCATATCCTGGGGGTCTCCACTCTCCAGTCCAACGGGGAACCACTGGGGAGTGGTGGAAATCAGTGAGTCCAAGCTCAGAGCTGGGAGGGAGGGTGGCATGCCCCTGAGGGCACAAAAGAAAAGCCACCTAATGGTCTGATGGTGAGACAGACACGCGACTGTGGTCTAAACCTTTCTTCAATCAAGGCACGTCTACAGTGAGATGGATGCAGAGAACGTTCTACCATCTGCCTGGAGAATTAGGAAAGGCCTCTTGTAGGAAGCAGTCCTTTAACTGAGATTGAGGAATTATTAAACATACGTCATCCCTCAAGTGTGAAAAATAACCAGCACAAGGATATCATTGCAAACTTAGGCCCTACAACCGCTCTGTAGGATGGCAGTGTGTATGCTAAGGTACGGTTCTTCGGCATGACAATGTGGAAAGGTGTATCATGGGGGAAGAAAGACCCATAAAAGAAAAGCAGTAAATTCAGATAAAATATGAGAAGTTCTTTTAGCACCAGTGCACACCAGGAAAACATAGGTAAGTAAACTAAAGCAGTCACAGTATCAAATAATGACTTGGCTTGCAGCGAATCAGTCAAGGTAACTGAAATAATTTTCACAGGAGCAAAAGTGAACCACATATTAAAAACATGATGAAAATTAAGAAACCCAGAGTAAACTGATAAAATGAGCACACCAAAAATAATCTATAAATATTTAGTCTGGTTTCTCCCAGTAGAAACCAAACAGATCAAAGAGCTTAATATATTGAACATATCCTACATGTTTACATTTTGGCAAAACTCTGAAGAAATAATTTAAGTGTCATGGTATGGAGAAAATGGTTGTAAAGAAAGAAAAAAACAACCCCAAACTTAGAATTTAATCAAAACCCAAATGCTCCAAATGGGTTAATCATTGCTTACAATTCGTGCTCAAAAAGTCTGTTGCCTAATTTTCATAAAAGACCTGGGAAATAAATTCGCAGCAGGTGCCCTGCCGAGGAGCTCGCCATTCTCCTGCTGTTGATTTCCTGTGTTGATGCCTCTCCTTTCCTGCTAGACTGCAAGTGCCTTGAAGGCAGGAATTCTGACGTATTCCTCCGGCACGGTGACTTGTGACTGCTCCTAAGAGTTTTTTCAGCCAAGTGACGTTTACGGAGAGATCAGGCTTTATGAGACACCGCGGGGTCCTTCGTGGAGACGGCAAATGGTGTCACGAGGAACCAGGTAATTCCCCCAGTGCTCCCCATGTCTCCCGCACTGGTTATGAGAAATTCGCTGTCGGTGAAGTTCTCTAACAGCGATGGGTGAGAACTGCTGTATCCAAGACAGCGTCTGACGTTGTCATTTACAGCATTTTAACGGGTAAGGAGGAAGAGAGGAATGAACAGGCAGTGGGAAGGGAGACGGGCAGAATCTGTTGTGGATGTGGCTGTAGACCCAACCCAGATGGATCCAGCTGAGACTGACAGTTTGAGACAGGGCTGAGGCAGGGGTGGGGGTGGGGTGGTGTCCTCCTACTTTAGGTCTGACTGAGGAACAAGAAGGAAGCTATCCAGCCCCGAGAGGAGGGAAATAAATACAAATCCAAGGAGAATGAAGGTGAATGAAAAAGAGTTATAAAGTTGCTACATTAAATATTTATTATGATTTTTCTAGCTAGGAGGTAGAAAACTCATTCCAGCTAAATTAATCCATCATTCTATTGGGTCACTGCCGCTGTCTCAAAAAGAGGTTTTAACGGAAGAGGTAGAGCTATGTTCAAAAGTCCAGATTCCTTTTTATTAATTTAGCATTTTGTATTTTTAGAGCACTTTGTAGGTAATCAAGTGTTTTTTTCCCAACTTCACATTTAACCCTCACGACAATCCCGAGAGAGGCTTGCTGTCTCCGTAGGACAGGTGAGGACATGGGCACCTGGGGGAACAAATGACCCACACAACAGAATTCACACAGCTACCGAGGGCAGGGCTGGAGTTGCAACTCAGGCCTCCGACTACAAGTTTAGTATTCATTTCACTGCACTAAAATTCCACTCTGATGAATGTCTATTGATTGGTTGGAGCTGGTTGTAAAAAATAATTAGTGGTTTTATTGATATTTCTTACAGAAATATAATACAGAAAAATATTTTTCTCATACCTGAATGATAGACAATAAATCTTTTTTAAAGAAAATAAATCAGAAGCCAAGAATGTTTTTGAGGATCTCACGTAGAAACCCTGCGCATAGAGAGGCTGTATAACACAGTGGTCACAAACATAGCCCTTGTCAGGCAGATCTTAGGTTGAGTCCCGGCTTTGTCACTAATTGCTTCTGTTTCCCGAGTCACTGGACGTCTCTGAGCTTACTCCCTCATCTTTCAAATGGTTAACTTCCCGATAGGGCTGTCCCGGTATTTAAGCAAGATTAAGCACTAAGAGTTGGCAGGGTTCTAACTCAACAATCAACAAACATTCGACAGTATTATGTATTAGTATTTCCCAGGCACTGAGATAGATCATTGCAGTGGCCACCTCATGGCGTCATGCCCCCTGCATCCATGCCCTTCCCCTATACGGACTCCCGGCTTGGCCATGGCACCGGCTTTGGCCAATGGAACATGGGCACACTTGAAGCAAGCATATTCTTGACAAATGTTTGCATATCAGGGTTTACCTTCTTGTGTTGCAGGGATGCTTTCTGCCTCTATGTGAAGAAGCCAGGACTTGTCCATGGGAGACCAAACCAACTCTCAGGTAAGTGACTGAGCATGTCTTAGACCAGCAAGCTCCTGTTAAGCCCTCAGATGACTGCACCAACATGAGTAAGTCTAAGCGAGACCAGGACAGTTGAGCCCTCAGATGACTGCACCAACATGAACTAATCTAAACGAGACCAGGAGAAGAACTATCCAGCTGAGCCCAGCCCAAGCTACCAACCCACAGAAGTATGAGCTAATAGTTATTTTAAGATACCAAGTTTTAAGTTGGTTTGTTATTCACCAACACATAAATAAAAAGTGATCAGTAACTTGAAGTGGGGTGTTGTTATCAAAACCTAAAATGTGTGGTGTTGGCGTTGGGACTGCGTGGTGAGTGAAGGGTGGAAAAGGAGTGAGGAAACTTCTACAGGAGGCTGGGGAAGAGTGCCCTGTGTGTAGTGGTGTGGAATTGGCAAAAATGTTGTCTGCTATGTTCTGGAAAAAAAATAAACGGTCCCCGTGGGACCTGTTGGTTAGGGCTAAAGAGTTACATAAGTAGAATGTTGATAGTTTTTGTTGGCGCTTGTAGATGTGGGATAAAGTACCGCAACAGAAAGATGACTAAAGGAGAAGCAGTTCGCTTTGTCAGCGGAATTTAGAGGAAGCACAAAGAGCTCAGTACTCGTTAGCTGGGAAAAGAAAACATTCTTAAAGTAAGAAATGACCTCAAGTCATGATCAAATCAAAGGTGTAGCTGTATGACCCTTTGTTAAAACTTCAAGCAAAGCTACTCAAACAAGACTTTAAGACTTTTAAAGGAGTTGTTTAAAGCATCAAGACATGCTCAACAGAGAAATAGGTCCATCTCAAAAAGACAGGGGATGTAGCTTTTATGGCACAGAATAAACTCCAATGACATACATCATAAAACCACAAAGTTTTTTTAAAAGAAGTTGCATCATCTTAGACTAAAAAGACTGTACTGTTCCAAGGTGTTAAAAAGGACACTGGGCTTTCAACTTTCTGTAAAGAGGCTTTTGGCTGGGAAGGCTACTCAGCTGCAAACACAACTCATTTGTAAGAAGAAAGAAGGGCATCTCAGAGGACGGAGTCCAGAGAGCAAAGCCAAGATCCCTGAAAACAGTGCGCTGAGTGCCACTCTCAGCAAATGTGGACCCTCGGCAGAGAGTGTTCCCTTTCCCCTGAGGAACCGACAAGGTGTGGCTGTCTGGATTTCAGAATTCTCTGGTCTGGTGACTGCTACATGCTTCTCATTCCCTGCCCCCTTTTAGATAGGAGTGCCTGCTGCATTTATCCAGTCCTTGTCACCACACAACTAAGAGGGGACACACCTGAGGAGGTGCACTGTAAGAATCTCATTCACATCTGAATCTCATGCAGATCATGTGGATTGGGGCCAGATTCAGTGACTGGATAAATCGTGGCGTCGTGCGAGGAGATGGTGTATTTTGTGGATGAAAGAAGTACGCATCATTGGGTTGGGGGGGGGTATTGTAGATTGTTGCAATGCCAGCCCTCCCTGAAGACTCCCCAGGATCTGCACTCTCGCACAGTCCCTGCCAGGGACTTGGACACATGACTTCCTTTAGCCAACGAAACATTAGCCCACATGATGCAAGCAGACACTTGAAATGAGCTTTCTCATTGGGGCATCTCCTCTCTTGATCCTAGGAGCTCTTCTGCCTCCACGAGAAGAAGCCCAGGGTAGTTCACTGGAGATGTATGGCTCAGGGACCTGCCAGCGTCAGCTACCAGACGCACGTGTGAGATCCACCAGCAGACGGCCGCTGCAGGAGTGACCCCACAGAGACCAGTGGAAGAATCACCAAGCTGAGCTCAGTCCCACTACTGACCCACAGACGTCCAGTCTAAGGATTCTCTAAGCTACTAAGCTTCAAGGTGGTTTGTTATACGATTGATGAAACAGAGGTTACTTATCCAGCGTCCGTTCTGCCAGCACTCTTACGCTACTAAAACAGCAGTAACATCACAAGTGTCCAGGGAGACACTCTTTCAAAGTGAAATCTCCAAACAGCCAGCAACAAACAACTGCTGAGAAACAGACAGAGAGCATGGTGACTGGCCACGCTGCAGTGTGTCTTCGGTTTCCCACAGGGAACTCTTGCCATCGATTGCCAGTGGCTTTAAACGACTAACTTGTTTTTCCTGTGAATACGACTACAGCAGGAGAAACAACAAGACAGAAGAGGTGATGCTGCAGAATCAAAACAGAAGACAGGACGACGGCACAGCGACGTTGGCTGTGTCCCATCGGGGGACACTCGGAGGAGAAGAGCTCTGGGGACTGAAAAGACATCTGCCAGACACATCAGGGTCTGCTGCCTCTGTCACCAGTTCTCTCTGACTTTGAGGAGTATAACAGCATCTCAGAGGTGGGGCAAACCCTGGGCTTTTGGAAATAAAGCTCTCTTATAAACAACACATGTATATAGAGTGATCTCTTGCTCTTTCAGTGGACAGTGGTTAGAGGAGAGTCCCTCATGCCAACACCGGCCAACTGCTGTGGTCTTTATGGAATGCGCAGAAGGACCTGTTTTTCCCTTCGCACAGTCTCTGCTGATGTCCACACCAGAGTGACTGCTCCCATGGAAGAAGGCAACAGAGCTCTGGCCCCTGGCCCCAGCCCTGGGTGAGGACGCAGCCTGACTCCTCTGGTGATGGGATTTCAGAAGGTCTGCACAGCCTCTCAGCCCCCTTTGACCTTGTATCTCCCAGGCTCACCTGTCTGTCAGAACAGGGTGTCCTTTGCTGGGAGAAGAGACCCTGATAACTGGCTGATTCTACTCTGTGCAGGTTTTGCTTGGGGTGAGACAGTAGTAAGAAGCCCACTTTGGAGTGGACCAAGCCGTGTTCTCTAAACCACTGTCAGTAGCAACAGAGGAAGTGCTTTCTTATTCATGTTTATTTCTTAAATTTTTCAGAATCTATAATGGATAAGCATGTGATTGTGCCCATCACAGAGAAACCTCAGTGGTAGGGAGCACATTGGAAATAATGTGTCCTTATACTATTCGCTAGTTAGGAATTAAATTAAACCTGAGCAGGGAGTACATGGATTATTCTTCAGTTAACAAAAGCTAGCCATTACTGACCAACCACTGTGTGTCACAAACCTTAGCTTCATCATAGTTTCCCCAAATCTGCAAAATAGGACTGACTATTGTTCTTATTTTACAGATGAGGAAACCTCTTTAAGACTTGAACTTCTCTAAAGTCCAGGGATGCAGAAACAGAGTTCAAACCCAGCCCAGCTTGACTGCACCTGAGCTTTTCCTTGAATGCCACGCTACCTCTCTGTTTCCTTCCTCCCTCCCTTTCCCCCTTCCTTCTTTCCTTTTTTCCTCCTCTTTTCTCTCTCTCTCTCTCTCTCTCTCTCTCTCTCTCTCTCTCTCTCTCTTTCATATTAAAGAAATCTCAGAAGCAAAATTTCAGCTATGGCTCAATCAAAACAACACGAGGGGTGTGTTTCTCCTCTCCACAGCAGCAAATGCAACGATTAACACGATAGAATTCTCCATCTCTGTCACCATCGTCCAGATTGAATAGCCTTACAAACACTGAAACAGCACTTCTGTGATTAGGTTGATCGGTATTTACGACCCTTGATGAGACATAACACAGTCGTTTGTGCAAACCATGAGGCTGTCCCCAACCCGAGCTGTCACGTAGCCAGATGGAAGTGACTCAGGGTGGAGCGCGGCACAGCCTGCAGGAGCAGGACTGAAACAGCTCCCGGATTACGAACATCTAGCATGTCCGTTCACAGCCGACTGCCAGTCGACTCCATTCGAGATCTTTCAGTCTATCTAAACATACTCTCCCAATTGTTTTTTAAATTACATTTTATTTTGAGATAATCGTAGACTCAAACACACATATAAGAATTAATACAAAGACCCCATGCACCCTCTACTCAGATTCCCTGGGTGATAACACTGACTTGGAATCGGCCCATTTTCACTCAGTGAAATTCTCCAGATGTCGATCCCAGTGGTTGCACGTATCAAGAGTTCTCTTTATTGTCGAAAAGTATTCCATGACGTGCATGCAGCGTATTTTCTTTAACAATTTACCTGCTGAAGGACATCTGAGTTGTTTCTAGTTTTTGCTGCTATGAATAAAGATGACAAAATTATTTATGCATGGGGTTTTTTACTGTGTGAATATGTATTTAATTTTCTGGGATAAATGCCGGAGAAAGAATGCAACTGCGGGGTCATATGCTAATTGCACGCTCAGTTGTACAAGGGACTGTTAAACTCTTTCCCAGAGTGCGGCACTGTTGTGCATTCCTACCACGGTGCGCGCCTGTTTCGATTGTTTTCATTCTTGCCAGCGTTCGGTGCTGTCACTGTGTCCTAAGCCATTCCGATAGGTGTGGAGCGCAGTGATGTCTCACGTTGGTTTGGTCTGCGTTTGCTGATGCTAATGAAGTAGAGCGTCTTTCCCTGTGATCATGTGTCGTCTCTACGGCCCCTTCAGTGAAATGTCTGTTCACAGCCTTTGCTTATTTTCTAGTTGCGTTGTTTGTTTCTTACTTTGGTGTTTTTAGAGTTCTTAATGTACTGCAGATAATTGTCATTTCTTGTGTGACCTGACAACATTTTCTCCCAGCCTGTAGTTTATCTTTTCATCCTCTTAACAGGTTTCTTTGCAGAACAAAAGCTTTTAATTGTGATGAAATAAAATTTATATTTTTCCTCCTTTTATGGGTTGTGCTGTTGGTGTGAAATCTAAGAACTCTTTGCCTAGTCCCAGATTCCAAAGATCTTTTTCTCACCTTTTTTTCCTTAAACGTTTTACGGTTTGACACTTTCTTTTATCCAACATATTGTATTTAATCTTTTATTAATTTTCTGACTCATTTATTTCTTTGTTTAGTATATATTCCTATACTAAAATTATTCCTTTTCTTAGTATTATTTAGGGGAAAAGAAGTTTACAAACAGAAAAATATCATAGCTTTTATAATATTTACAGTCTAATGAGGAAGGTACTAAAAGCAAACTGTTGTTAAATACTATGTACCAGGCACCGTTCTAATTTCCCAACACATATTCACTCATTTTTAATCTTGCAATAACCATATAAAGTTTGTACTATTATTATTCCCATTTTAAAGATTAGGAAGCTGGGTCACAGAGAACTTTTAACAGGCATTTAATAACCTTTGCTAGTAATCTAAAGATCACCAATTCTTTAAAGTTGAGTATTTAAAAAATCACGTTGCAGTGGGATATAAGAAGTTCATTTTGTTTATTTTCAAATATCACTCTTATCATTATTGTCCAGGCTTGAGTAACCTTTTTGTTTGCTTGTTTTGGTAAATTCAAGAGCAATTTAATGAGCGGACTTCGCCAAACCCGCAGCTCTGTTTGTGCATCAGAAGCAAATTACGCCAACTGCTGCTCCGGAGCAGACGCCCCCCTGCGGGTCGCGTTATGACTTGAGCCGCCTGCCTAATGGGCTGTGCGAGCCTCCCCATTTGTCCTGCACAAAAATGCAAATATGTACATACGTGTGCGTCTCTGTGCACAGGCACCGGTTTTAAAGCAGGCTAAATTTAACGCTAATCAGACAAAAGCACTGATAGATGCTTTTCAAAAGAGAAAAGAAGTTTTAAAAACTTAACTAGATAGCTTAAAAGAAAAGAGAAAACGGATGCAGACCCTGCACACGTTTATGATGTCGTTGCTGAGAGCAGGCCCATGATCTTAGCGCAAGATATAAACAGGCGGGGGAAGGGTTTGTCCTTCATTAAGAAATAATTCTACTGTAATACCTCATTCAGTCAAGTCATCTGCGAAAACAGCCACATGCAACTGATTTGGGAGAATGATGGTGATTTCGCGGTCTGGCTGAGAGGGGGAGGAGCGTTTCCCATATGAAGGGTTTTATTTATTTATTTATTTATTTTTTATTGCAGCATATTATGGGGGTACAAATGTTAAGGTTACGTACATTGCCCTTGCCCCCCTCCCCCCTCCAGTCAGAGCCTCAAGCCTGACCATCCCCCAGATGGTGCACATCGCACTCATTATG